>PVJH01002730.1:0-160295 GCA_004026705.1 Nesogale talazaci | reverse complement strand
ATTCTCAGCATCATATCAGTCATTTTTCTATCTTTTTAAGAAAATGCTTATCTATCTATCAATTTAGTAATGATGTTGTATTTTCTAGGGATTTCTTATGTTCCTTTATAATTTCCATACATGTCTCTTATCAAATATATAATTTGCAAAGATTTTTATTCCTTTCTGCAGATAGTCTTTTCACTTTCTTTTTGGTGTTTATTACTTCACAGAAGTTTCTGAAATTTGTTGGAGCCAATTTACCATCTCCTTTAGTTTTCAATGCCACCTCTAAGATGTTTTTGCTTTATCTAATGTTACCAGGATTAATTTTCATATTTGAATCTAAGTTTTCTAAAGTCAGTGGTCCATGTTGCATTATTTTTTTATGTATGATTCAAGCAATGGGTCCACTTTTATACTTCGATCCTTTTGTCTCCTGGAAATACAATGGATTACATGTTTAATTGTTACCTTTAGTCAAGATCAAGTTCTAATTTACTATCTGTTCTGTTTGGTAAGGATAATGTTTTCTGCTCCCACATGAACAGTTCTACTTGGTTCCATAAGGTCCTTTCAGTAGGAATTAGTTTGATGTCAGTAAGTTTGGTTTCTCTATTGTTGCATATTCTTTATTCAGTTGCATAAGCACAATTTTTGAAAGTCTACATTATTCCCCAATCATTTGTATAAACACATGTAAAAAATAACAGACTACTAAAAAAGAGCTTGGTCTTGGACTTTCAACTCTATCTCATTGATGTTTATGTCAATATTTATGCCAGTATGATACCTCCATAATTGCTATAGTTTTGTGTGAATCATTCAATATTTTTCAAGATATTGTCATTATAATAATTTAAGTTAGAGTACAATGTACACTTATGCAAAAATTCTCTATTTGTGCTTATAGATATAGTATTTATTCTTTCAATCTGTGGCCACAGGCTATATTTTCCTTTATGTAAATTTCTAATTTTAATATAGTTTTTTTATTTGCCTGTATATTATCAAAATAATTGTTAATTTTTTATTTGCAATTCTACCCTTTGTCCAGCATTTTGTTTATAATTTGATTTTCAGTATATAATATACACTTGATTTTTCTATATTTCCATTGTACCCTAAAACTTTACCTAGTTTCATTTCTATAACTAGTAGATTTCTTTTTCTTTATAGAATCAGTTGGTGCTTTCCTTATATGAGATAATGTCATCTGTAAATAGATTTGTAGTTCATTTTTCCAGTCAACAAGGCTGTTATTGTACTTTTCCTGACAAACTATCCTGATCAACCCTCCAGCAAAGTAGAAGGGAAGGTACATGGAGTCTGGATGTTTTTTCTACTAATATAGAAGCATCAACCTTTGACCACGATGTATATCTGAGTTTTTCATAGAAATCCTTTCTCCAGCTAAAGAAATTCTGTGCGACTCCTAATTTATTGTGGTTTCTATTAGGAATGTGATTTTAGGTTTGCCAAGTTATTTTTTGCATACATTATGATGGCCATGTGGTGTCTATTATTTTATCTTAGTATGATGTATTAATTTATCTGCAGTTTTTAAATCAATTGCATATTAGATACTTCACGATTGATATGTTGTAAAGACCTTTTATATATTTTACTTACTTTTCACAATTTTCATATTTTTGGGGGGGTTCATAGTATCAGTGATATGAAGCTGCAATTTTTCAATTTATGTCTAGCTCTGCTTTTGTGTTTGAATATTTAATATCGATATGATAGAAGGAATTGGGGAGTTGTTTAATGAAAGGGTCTATGAAGAATTGACTTTAATTATTTATTAATTCCCAGTAGAATGCCCAACTCTATCTGTTCTTTGTATGACTTTATATTTTTTATTATCAATGCAATACCTTCATTTGCAATAGGTATTTGCAATAGGTATTTTTAATTTATTTGTGTGTCCCTTTGAATAGTTTAATTTTTTTCTAATATTCATGATTTTCATTTAACCTATCCAATTTGGCCTGGGAAAAAACCAAGAAACTCAGGGCCACCTGGTGGAGCCTGACTTACAATGATCTATATTTTCAAGATTGAGTGTTTACAGGAAAAGAGAATCTCATCTCTTTCTCATGCAGTGGCTAGTGGGTTTCAGCCAGCACCTTTCAAGCTAGAACTACGGTGCTTATTCCATAGTGTCAAAAGAGCTATTTTTTTTGTTGGCAAGTGGTAGATCATAACATCCTATTATATATTATATTCTATGTAAGATATATTCTATATATTACATTTTGTAGAATATAATTAGTAATGCCTCCTTTCCATTAATTATTTTGTAAACTTTTGGGTTTTGCCTGTTTTCCTAGGTTGGCAATTAAAAAAAAACATGGGGGTTTAGAGTTAGGGTTAAGGTTAAGGAAAAAATCTAGAAAAATGAAAATAAAACATGTTTTCAAAGGTCCAGCCAAAAGAGGTGTTGTTTTTTTTTAAATTTTCATTTTAATATATGTATTTCTCTTATGCATCTTTCATGCTTCATGCTCTTCATTTTCTAGTTTCTTTAAATAAAAGGTTATGCAATTGAATGGCGGCATGGAATATAGAAACCTCACTATCTTGAATGTGAACAGAGTGCAAAATCAGGAGGGACTATCTTCCCCTGGGAGAAAGTAAGCTGACACAGAACATCTGTTGTAGATACATGCTATGTTCACAGGAAACCTCTAAAATAGAAGGTAAACAGAAGGGTGGAACCATGAAAAGAAGCCAGAGAGCAGAGATGAGAGGCACCAGCAATCATTTCTAGGATGTGACACAGTGAGAGAACTTCGAATATTTGCTTAATTGGACATCAGAATTGCTGTAGACCAACTTCTCTTTTTATTCTGTCTTCATTAGACCAAGATCCCTGTACACGTCACATTATGAACATATCAATATTATATGGGGAATAGGTGTATGGGTTGGGGGTTGGGAGGAGCTATCAGTTTAGGTCCAAGGATGGAGAATAAGGATACATGATGCTGTGGACTTTCATGACTCTGAATTGCTTCTTTTCAGCCCAACCCAATGTAGCTTGCCTGATCCCTAAATTTGAACTCTGCTGTCAAGGGATAAAGCCATTGAATCACTTTGAGGGAGACTCAGTCTATTTTGCCCTGCAGAGACATAGGAATCATCTGGGAGCAGAAAGGAGACTGGCAGACACGCTTTAACTTGCCCCTCCTCCAGTGAAGGCTGCCACTTGGTGTCTATGCCTCGGTGTCATAGCTTCAACTTGAAAGAGATCTATATATTTCTACTGCTTCTGGCAAATAGTATATGGCTATTCAGTCTCTGATAAACAGATTCGTCCTTTTGCTCCTTCTCTCCTCTTCTTCTTTACTTCTTCATCCTCTGCTGCCTCTCTTCATGCCCTGCCCTCCCTCTTCTTCCTGCCCTTTCTCTCTCCTGCTGTCAGTTCTCCCTAGAGTCTGGAAAAGCGTAAGGATGTGGAAAGTCCATCCTTAGAGAGCAGAAGATGTGGGAGATCAAAGCAAGACAAAGCAATGTCAGTGAATAAAAGCAGACATTCAGTCCAACACTAGGTCTCATAAACCCCCTGGGAGGGTCAAATCATCCTCAGGTGACCAGGAAGATAAAGGAAGTTCTCCAAACTACTTTACAATTTCATTGTAGAAAATCATGATGCTAAACTATTAAATATTCCCATCTTGCTATCATTTCGAAAATATGATCAAATTTTTGAAAAGTGTATTTTTTCACTGCTACATGTTGTAGTGCCTTTTTTTACACAGCACTACATAATTTCCCACCCACCACCTCCTCCCGCACCTGTCTGTTTGCCACACTGTGGTAGCCTAGGTGTTTCTGTGATACAAGCAGGAGGTGTGAACAGATTCCTTAGTAGTTTCCATACTACAAATAAATTTGAAAGATGAGATAGGTGGTTAACTTCTGAGGGATAAGCCAATATCTACAGATGGACCTCTCATGTTGAATGGGAAAATTGGCTGTGTAAGAGCCTTTTTGGGTATTACAGAGAAAAGGATGAAAGCAGTTTAAGAACTAGAAGCCACCTGACCCAAATTAGGGTATTTTTAATAGACTCATATGAATGTGAAAGCTGAACAAAGAATTAGGAATATGTGAGGAGAACTCATGCAACAGACATGTGCTGTTGACAAAGAATCAAGCATGCATGGAGCACCAGAAGAACAAATGTGTCATGGAGGACAGCCAACATTCTCCTAAGAAAGGAAGAGGGGGAGATTTTCTCTCATTTACTTTGAATAAGTTTCAGGAAAGATCAATCCTGGGGAAAAGGACATCATGTCTGGTAAAGTAGAGAATGGGAGAACAAGAGGCACATCCGCAATCCGATAGATTGATAAAATGACTTACACAATGGATTCCTACATAGTAACATGGTGAGGAGGCTCTGAAGTAGGCAGTGTTTTGTTCTGTTATATGGAAGACTGCTGTGTGTCAGATTCAACTCATCTCTGCTAATTATAACTATACACTGAGCTATCATGCGCCATATGGCAGGGATGCTCAATACGTGGATTGCGATCTATAAGTTGATTGCAAATGTAGTGTGAGTAGATTGCATAGCATTAAAAAACTGATGTAAGTCTATCATCAATCACGTCACTTAATGGAGAAACAGCGCAGCCAATCAGATGCAATCTTAGGTGTCAAACGCATGCGCTAACGACTGCGCTAAATGCAGAAAAACTGACTAGCTAAGCTATCGCCAATTTTCAGACTTTTTTCCTCTTAAACATATAAAAAGGTACTAAAATGATAGGGGGAGCTGAACTAAGTAAGACAACAAGAGAATATCACATTCTTATGGAAGGGGAAAAATTGACACGACAAGCAGACATTCAGCTGAAATCCAGAGTGCATGAAGAATTCTGAAACTTATTCACAGAGGGAAAGTACCCAAACATGAGAAAAAGTGCTACCTCCTTGACTGCATTATTTGGCCCGACTTATTTATGTGAGTCAGACCTTTTCCCCACAAAGATAAGTAATTCCAAGCACCATTCCACATGCTTGATGATCATTTGGAAGTGTGCTTGAGGCTGGCTGTTAACATGTACTGTCCATTCAATGCAAATCATCAGAGTAAATTCAAGTAATGACAAAAATTGTACATATTTAATTGTGTTGTGTTGTGCAATATGAACTCTGGTTATGTGAGGTACACAAACATACATTTTAAATATAAAGAATTGTGAGTGCATTTGTGCATAAATGTAATAAATAAATATACATATATATGGCTTGCATTTTTTTAGTTGGTAGATCATTTTGACTTGATAACTTTATAATTAGCCTGCATTCCTGTCTTACTGGGTGCTAGGCTTTTGTTACATCCTTATAAATAGCAAGGGGTGAAATTGAATGGCATTTTGAGCCCTCCAAATCCATGTTTCCCTTTCACCGTAATGTATTGCTTTCACTCTGTGAGGGGAAATCGGCATATTCATAGCTCATGACACCCATACTAAAGTGATATTTTTATTTGTAGACATTACAAATTACAAAATTTTTATCCAAGGATCTGCTTAGTGTCAGCAAAGCTGCTCTTCCGTTTCCTCCGAGATTTTAGAAAAATATATGAACCAAAAAAATGAATAAATTTCTTAATAATTACAATTTTCCATTTTGTTCTCTCATTCACTTTGTCTTCTCTCTTCAATTCCTATTCCCTGCCCCACCCCCAGTCCTTCACGTTGTATCTAAATATATACATACCCCCTTTAAATGAATTCTACACAGTTGTCAGAGATATCAAGTGGGTGCCTATATCAATTCAACAAAACCTACTTTGTTTTATCTTAAAGTTTATTTGGAATAGTATATAATTTGTTGCAAAGTTGAATATATATTTTGGATCAATTAGATCAATATTTTATAATTATGGTAATTTTAGAAAAAAACAAAGAAGAAAAATGAAATTATGCTATTCTAAAAATGAAAAGTTTTTTTCTCAGATGCCAAATTTAGTTTTAATATGTTCATTTTACCTTTTCTAATATAATAAAACATATAATAAAGAAACAGATATTTTCTTTTAGGTCTGCATAGCTACAGTGTTCAATAAAAAATATTATTTGTGCCTTTTTAATCACATTGGCTAACTGAGAAACTACTGACCAAAAAGACAACAGTCTTTACAATTTCCATCTTGCAGAATATGATAATGGATTAAACACATTGCATCTATATTTTAACCCATTTTTCAATTTTTGAATAAAAATTTTGTATTGCAGCTACTATATTTCTACTCCTCCAACTTTGAATTTTAATTTCCATGCAGAACAATGATCCTTTTGGTTTTGTGGATTACTAGGTAAGAAGAGTCATGCTCATCATCATCTCCAAGAAAGCATGCATTTTGAGGTAAAGTTTAAATTTACTTGCTCTTCATTCAATTGCACTGGACCATGTGACTGAAGCAAAGCAGTATAGAGAATACTCTGAAATTACATTTCCAGGGAATGCTTGAATGTGGATGCTGCTTTTTTTCCATTGATTAAAATATGGATACTTTGCATCTGTAGTCAAAGCTATCTAGGATAATTAGAATTATACCTACATATGTCAGAATAATAACATTGATTGGGATATGCCATTTTCTGTCCATGAATTAAATACTGGTAGAGAAATTGCCAAAGAAGAGCATATACTTGCCTGAACTTTTACCCTCACCTCTGTCTCCTTCTCCCTCTCGCCTTCCTTCCCGCTCTTTATTAATGACTATAGATTTTATTGTTTGGTTACATTGTTTCTCTAGGTATATGGACACTA
Organism: Nesogale talazaci; assembly: GCA_004026705.1. Classification (NCBI taxonomy): domain Eukaryota; kingdom Metazoa; phylum Chordata; class Mammalia; order Afrosoricida; family Tenrecidae; genus Nesogale; species Nesogale talazaci. Next base: position 153,521 of record PVJH01002730.1, on the reverse strand, counting down.
AGTTAGAAGAAACACAGTAACAAAATAGAAAATACAGGTTTGGTGTGATTTTTTCAGTATTGCAGATCATTTTTATGAAAAAGAAGAGTACATTTTCTGGATTTTGTCCATGCAACTAATTCTAATCCTATAATAGGGAGTAGTTCTAGAATTTCTGTATTAAATGAACGGTTCTTAAATTCTCAAAATCTTTGACCATGGCACCGTAAACTGGCATAAAATGTCTCTTTTAACTAAAAATTCTAGCTCACCTTCATTCATTATGTAAGTTTAATAATTGATAAAAATAATCAGAAAGGGGAAAACAAAAAAAAACCCCTAAATACAAATGTTATTGAATACTTGCTTATAACATTTTACTATGATTTTTTAAAATATAGAAAATAGTACAGCACCAGATTTTTATATATTTTAAAATTCTAATATAATATTTTATTGAATTTCACATGCATGCATTGTTAATATATTAAAAATCCTTGAATAATAAAAATTTATATTACTTAGGCTTACAGAATATATTTTTATATCACAATGTAAGATAGATAGCGAGGCATACAGCTATATAGATACAAAACAATCGTGGGAAATTCCATTCATTTTTAGTTTTAATTGTCTCTGAATTTTTTAAAATGATCCTCATTTTTTGTATAAAGTCCTTTTTTATAAAGTCCTCTTGTGTATAAAGGAAGGTTGGAGGGGGGTAATCTTTTCAAATAATTAATTTTTATTTTAACCATGATGCAAATCTCTTTTAAAGTGCTGCTGTTCTTCTTCAGTGCTGTCAATTGGCTATAGGGAAATTATTACCCAAAATGTTATGTAGATGCAATTACTTTTTTGAGTAGTTACTGTGAATAGGATCCTCAGCCATTAATGTATAGATAAATTCTATGAAGCTTCTCATAAAGAGAAATGGTGTGATGTACAGAATCAATTACCATTAATCCCCATGCAGACATATACTTACTCTTCAAGACAAACAACCCCTCAGAAATATGAAAACAAACAAACAAATACAAAACAAAAACATTCACTGCTCTAGAGTCAATGCCGACTTGCAGAGATCCTGTCTAGAACAAAGGATAACCCACCTCTGTGAAAAGGGGTAAATAGTGTATTTATAGAAAATTCAGATGAAGAGGAAAACAACTTGGTTTCAAGATAGGGTAAAATGTTTTAAGTTTGGGAAGAGAATAAATTGCAAGGTAACCTTTAACAGAATTAATAAACCCATGAAAAGAATGGAAAACCGAAGACCAGTGTTCATAAACTGAAAGGGGTCCTCTTACAATAGATGAAAAAGAGAAAGATGCTCATTATCACAACTACTTTTTGCTACTTGACTATAAGTCTTAGAAAAGTTTATAAGTCCAGGAAGGAAAATTAAATGTATCCACATTGACAAAGAAGTTGTAAAAATCTGCATTTGAAGATTATAAGACTTTATACATAGATGATCCCAGACACTCAGGATGAATAATTATTTGAATTAATTTAAAGATTTAGCAAAGTAACAAGGTACAACATACCAACATATAAAAACAAGATAAATCCCTTATATTCAAAAATCATTATAAAAACAATACAGGAATACAATACCATTTATACTAGCCTCTCCAAGGATGAAATCCATAAGAATAAATCAGGGAAAGAAAATATCATTATGCAAAGAAAGCTGTACACTTCATAAGAATTCGAGAGAGACCTACCTAAAGTAGAGGAACACAGCAGGCTCATGAGGTGCTGTAAAATCTGTGCACTATACACTAAGAAAGCATGGTCAGTGTGGGTGCACTTTGAGCCAAAACTTTCATAGGGTCTTAGCAAATCACACCATGACTTGAGTCCCTTATGACTCAAGTCATACCCTTACTAGAGTCCTACTTTTAGCGAGAAGCCAGCAGAGGTAAGAAACTGCATTACTACTGAAAAAGAAAAGCTAAGAGTAGAGCACATTCTTCACATCAGGAATCTTTTTGCTGAGAAACTTAAAGTCCCAGCTGAAAACTGACACTTACTGACACCTGGAGAACTCGAAGGAATACCACATCACAGAGAATGAAAGAAAAAAAAGACTTTATCCTAGATCTTGGTAGTGTAAGTTGTGACTACCATACTCCTTCTGATACTCTGAGAAAATAATTTATATCTGTTAAATCCATTCACCTTCAGTCTTCATGTTATAACAGCACAAGAATACTGAGATGCAGGGTGTTAACAAGCAAAACAAATACAACACAGAAAAAGTGTCTCATTGTGTAGCATTTGGTGATTTTGGTGATTAAGGGTGATTTGAAATACTTGTAAATCTAGGGCTTTTATAAAATTAAGTATGATACATCTAATGCTGTCCTATAGAAAATGTTGTTTTTCTAAGGCTTGCAGTCGACATAGGCTTATTTTACCAATGTGGACAATAGAAGCGTGTGGGATTAATCGTGTTGTAGTTTGATTGGAGTGCAAAGAAATAAGTGACTTTGCACAGCCCCCCCTCCTTAAATCCCCACCCCAACTTTCTGGTTACTCCATCCCCATTCTCTGGTGATGGGACAAGTGTAAGGCCACTTTAGCTACTTCTCTGCCTCAGCTTGTGAGCTACACTACCTGTGGGAGAGCCAACCCACGGATCCTGTCACTAGAGCTTGAGGCTCCTTGAGACCAGCTTTGCGACACTGCTGATGTGTACATCTCTTGAGCCTGAGGCTGATGGATCCTGTCACCTTGCACTGGTTGAGTTAAGAATCTCATTCAGAGCTGCTGACTGTTGGTGACCCACCCTGCTGTGAGCAGCATATGTCTGCATTGTCCAAGGGATGACTCAGCCGTCTGCTACTTTACCCTTGGATCGGACAACCCTCATAAGTTGAAGAACACCTAGTATATTAATTGTTTCATGAAAATGAGCAACTGTACTACTCTGTGAACTATCATTCCTTCGTGCTGTATAAACCTATAATAAGAGTCCTGGTTTTATAAGTCACTCATAATGTGAAGGCAGTAATAGAGATTTTCTGATTTAGGAATTGAAGTGTATATATGTTTATATTTCTATAAACCTTTTTGACTATTATCTACAAGTCTTTACAAAGTTGTTCTAACCTTGAAAATAGATAATAGAACTATGTGAAGTAGGTTGTAAATAACTTTTTGAAATTGGGTTGTGCACCTGCACCCTGTGATAATGAAATGTAGCATTAATCAAATATCTATAAATTACCATAGCATAAATATGCCACCAAACTATTCTCATAATTTTTAATTAATTAACTTGTCCTTGAAACATGCAGTAAACAAGAGTATAAATATGCCATACAACAATTCCCTAATTGGCAATAAAATATATCATAAATTAAGAAAACATAAATATGTCATTTGGCAATTCTTTAACAAGAAATAAAATATACCAATTATAGTTGAACATGACACCATACAGGGTATATAAACCCAAGATTTTCTGCTGTTTTGAAGAAGTAAACAAAAGTGTCTCTGAAGACGTGGAAGTCTGCTTTCCACAGTCAACCTCAGACTGTAGCTATAGGAACCTTCTCTGAGTTTGAAAGGTGATCAAGTCTCTTTCCTAAGACCACTTTTAAAGGGTAAACACCTAAAGTCTAACGATTGGGATTCTAATATTCATAGAAAATATTTTAAATATTCATTGTGATTCTCAAATGCTTTATGATTTTCTTGAGGCCTTACTTGTGTGCCTTGCCATGAATATCTTAAGGAAGGGAAAGAGTTTAGACATGACAAATCTAGACATCTTTTTTATTATTATTTTTAAGTAAAGATTCTGAGCGACAACTTATATTTAGATACACACACTTGTTATTGATTAATGATTGAATTCATTAAATGCGATTTGTGTTTATGGCAGCACTATTGATGTTGTTAAGCACCATTGCCTTGGTTCCTACAAGAACCAAGATAGACCCTAGATAGATAGATAAATGCTATGTCTAACAGAACTGACCAAAGTCTAGTCTTGCACTAGTCTCAAAATTTTCCTGCCATTTAAGCTCATAATTGCAGTCACTGTGTCAATCCATCTTGTCAAGTGCTTCCCCTTCTTTGCTGCCCCGCTACTTTACCAAGCATGAAGTTTCTCGGGGACTGCCCTCTCCTGATGGCATAACCAAAGTACTTTGACACCAAATCCAACCATCCTTGCCTGTAAGAAGCATTATGATTGCCCTTCTTTCTTTTTGAAAATCAGGTTAGTCTTAATTCTCATTTCTAACACTGTAATTCAAATGCATCAATTCTTTGGTTTTCCTTTTCCAATGTCTAACTTCCACATGTATATGAGGCAAATAATTACCCTGGTTTGAGTCAGTCTTCCAAGTAACTTTGCTTTTCAACTCTTTACAGAGGTCTTATGTAGCAGATTTACCCAATACTATCCTTCATTTGCTCTATAGAGTGCAGCTTCCAAGAAAATTGATTGTTAATCCAAGCAGAAGAAATTATTGATAATTTAAATATTTTCTTACTGTATTATGATATGACCTAATGATCTAGTAGTGAAAATTTTGTTCATCCTTATATTGAGTTGTTATCCATACTGAAGACTACAATCCTTGATCTTCGTCAGCAAGTACTTCAAGTCTTCCCCCCTCTCAGCAAGCAAAGAATTTCATAAACATATTTCAGGTTTTGACTATACCTTCATCCAATTATGATGTCATATTCCTCTTCATATAACCCAGTTTCTTGGATGATTTGCTTAGCATACAGATTAAATAATAATCTGTATAAATACCACTCTGACTCACACCTAGTCTGTTCTTAAACCCTGGATATTCACTTGTTCTTTTTGCATAACTGCCTCTACATCCCTGTTCATGTTCCATGGGAGTACAATAAAGTGTTTAGGGATTCCAGTCTTCTGAAGGCTAGTGGTAGTTTATTATGGTACACTTAGTCTAATGTCCTAGTGTAGCTAAAATATAATTTTTTTAGATATTCTCTGCCTTCAGCCAAGATTCATGTGAAATAAGCAATGACATCCTTTATCACGTGTCCACTTATGGATCTGGTCTGAATCTCTGGCATCTCTGTCAATGTACTGCTGCTACCATTTTTTAATAATATTTAGCAATATTTTATTTACATGCGACATTAATGATATTATTCTAGAATTTGAGCATCCTGTTGACTCATCTTTCTCTGAGATGGTACAAATATATATATGTATTTTTATATATATATACGTACAAATGTATAATATGTACAAATATAAAATGTACAAATATATATATGTACAAATATATATCTGTTTGTACAGATATATATATATATATATATCTTCTAGTTCATTGTCTAAGTAGCTGTATTCTAATTTTCCAGGCAAAGATGTAATAAATTTAGCAAAATGATGTCTATTTTGTATTGAAAAGGTCTATTTTCAGTCATACTAATGCTTACAAATGACATTTAAGTGGACATGAATTATACAGTTAAAATCCATAAAAATATCTGCCATAATAAACAAGTTTTCTTGTGACAAGATACTAGTTACAGATCCATCAAAGTTGCCAGAAGGGCATTTGCCAATCTGAACAAGAATCTTCTTATGGACAAGACGCAGATGTCACCAGACTGCTTATGAGTATTAAATGAAACAAAACAATGAAACAAAATAAACAAAAACAAACTCAAAATATGGAAAGCATTCCTAAGAAACTATCTGATTTGGCTGAGTTAATTTTCAAGGGACTAGTCTGCATAACACTGGGGTATGTGGTGCCCAGGATATGTGGTGCATAAGCAACACTGGAATTGATCTGAAAACACAAAATTCAAAATGCTAACTCTGTCTCATTAAAAAAATAAGGCATAGAGGATAGTTTAAGACTGATGTAAACACTTTAAACCATAATGTTTCAATGGTTTCTTTGACTTTACTAGGTCAGGGCAGTGTTAAAGGGTTATAAAGAACAGATACAGTGGGCTCTGAACTGGGGAATCTATGAAATATACAGCAAGGAAAATGCATGCAAATAAAGATACTTCTGATGCTGGCCCCAAAACTTGCCTTTGCAAATTATGTCCTACATGCAAGAGGGTGGAGGCGCAGAAGGTACAACAACATGATTAGGAGACGTCTTTAATAGAGATAAAAATAAAAATAATTGGGTAAGCCAAGGCCAGACTGATAGATGAAGTCAAAAGCACCAGTCTCAGAGCAATGCCTTACATGCTACTGATAATCCACTTGCATGCCCCTTGATTCCATGCTACCATGAAAATAAAGAGAGATGATACTGAGAAAGGGATCATTAAAGTAGCAGAACACATTCCAATAGGTGCATGCTGATGAAACTAGGCATGGATCTCAACAAACATATATCTATACCACACCAAAATGTTTTTGTTTTTTTTTTTACCTACAAGTAAAAAAAGTGTAGGTATCCCTAAAAGCTGATAAACTATTATGAGACTGTAGGAAAGGGAGAACTGGGAAGGTGTGTGTTTACAGACAAGCTCAATGTTCATGTTCAAGGAGTCCGGGAAGCCTTGAGTTGGAGATGCATGCCAGACATAGTCTTCTTACTAAAGATGTTCCTCACAGTGTCTCCCCATAATGTGAATTGTAAAGTGCTGCTTCCAAACACTAGCTTTCTTACTACATACTTGAAGATTGACTGCTTGAAGGTTATTGGTCTGAAAACTATCTGCCAAGTTATCATACCAATCAGACCATACCAGTCTAAGTACAACCAACTCCCTTATGATAAGAATCATAGATTTGGCGCATGGGTTTGGATTTATGGCAGGCCCAGCCCCATGGGCCTCTCATAGTGTCCCATGCCAAAACAAACCATAATCCTGAACCATTGTCTTGCCTTCTAGCCCACAGGCTTCTGGCACTGAAGCAGGTTGCACATTGTTTGGTGGGATCTGAGCTGGACAGAGACCCATTAGACCCTCTTTGTAAACACTAAGATTCATTTTCAGTTAATCTCACTTAGTCAGTTGAGAACAGCGTGGGTACGATCAAAGGAGGGAGGGTCTCAGGACACAGTGCTTTATCCCTTGATGTGAGTTCACATGATGTCTGATGAGCTTTTCTGTCTAGCCTGGACAGAAAAAGGGGGTAAAAGGGGGGGAATCACAGATTATTCTCCTAGAGAAGAACAGGAGGACACATATGGTCAAAACTGCTCAGGGACACCTATGGTTAGACCTCCATCTTGATTCTTGGACCTCTCCATCTTGTTACATGTATAATTTCCTGTCAGGTGTATACCCCTAGCACATGCACTTGTTGTGATATGTGTGCCTCTAATATAGTCCCTTCCTGTTATGGAGGTGTCTGATGTGGTTTGCCTGCTCAAGATTTTATATACCTGTTGAGAGAATGCACTGAGTCTGGAGCCTGCCATTAAAAGAGGTGAGCCCATGCATACCTAGTTTGTTGTTTCTTCAACCTACCCTTTGTGATAGGTAGGTTTGCTATGCCAAACTGGCCAATGAACACATGTGGAATTAGTTAAAGAATGGAGAGATAAATGGCATCACAACCCTGACCTTTCTTGTCTCTTACTATTTGATGATCAGACCAGTGTGCAGCTGCCTTAGCCAGTTCTCAGGCACAACTTGCAAGCTATTCTACCTGTGGGACACCTAACCCATGAACTGTGTCGCTGTAGCTTGAGGTTCCATCAAGCCCTACCTTGCCATGCTACTGGAGTATATATCGGTTGAACTGGGGACTGTCAGACTCTGTCATCTGGCTGACTACTGGTGATCTGCTTTGCTGTTTCCTGCCTAAGACTGGGTTTCCTGAATTGTATTACAGAAGACTCAGCTGTCTGCTTCCTGAACTTGCACCAACCCTCAAAACTTGAACAGCTGTCTCACAGAAGTGAGTCGCACTGAGCCTTTGGACTGCTATATAGACTACTTATCTGTTTATTTAATATGTTGCATATCTATATATCTATATCTATCTATTATCACAAGAGTCCTGGCTTTTTTTATCTAGAGAACCCTGTCTAACATACGCTTCAATTACACACCTAAACCCTTGGGCCTACTTGCTTGTGGAGGTCAGTGTCTCACATGCTAGAAATAATTACTAATGACTGAGTCAAAGACTGTGTTTTCTTTTTCAGGAAAATCAAACTAAAATAAAAGAACCATTGTTCAATTGGGTATCTGGAGCATGAAAAATTGGGCATAGAAAATTGAGCATGGAGAACTCCAAATTTAACTGCAACAAAATGGTACATTGTACAAAGCAAAGAATGCTACCGATATTTTAATAATATTAGGCTCGTTCACAATGAACTATAATTAAAATAAGACTAAACAGGCTGTCCTAAAAAACAAATATATAATAGCTAAACCTCTGCAGCTTCTTTAATAGTTATACACCACTAACAACAGATTAAAAATATTTTTTAAAAACCAAGAAGTTAGTTACAATGAAAGCAAATGTGAAATAGCTGAAGAAAGGTTAATCTCTCTCTTGACCCATTGTTCTACATGCATAACTCTATTAAAGCAAAACCTTTCATGTCATCAGGATAAACACTCAAGGCAACCCAGTAATTCAAATAAATTAATTATAAATTATAAAAATCTTCATTATGAATAGAGACAAAATAACAAGAGAGTGCTACAGGAGGGAGCGAAGATAGTTACCTACTTAGATGTTCTGTGCTATCTTTAGGAAAACTTGAGAAACAAAACCAAAGTGATTCATATGATAATCCCAAAAACCTGGTCATCGAATAAAAGCATAGAAATTAAGAAAAACATGAATTAGAAAATAAAATGGAATGGAAACAGCAAATCAGGACACAGAAAACACAGAAGTGCAACACCAGCTGGTCTTTCAGAGTGTTGTCATTTGGGAGCACGGTAAGAGGATTTCCCCAGTGAGGAGCAGAGAAAGGCAACTTCAGTGGAATTCTCTGAGACAGTAGCAATGAACATAGCATAAAGAATGATTCAAAGAATATGAGTTAGATTTATGAGAGGAAACTAGGATGACCACCAGAGAGTCACACAAACAGATCCCAGTGATGAAACACGTAACTAGGAAAGACTCACTCACTAGTTGTGCACCCTTACCATATGAAAGGTGGTCTTGATAGTTTCTAAAACCATTGACTATCTTGTGTTGACTGGGGAACAAAATCAGTGGTACTCACCCAGAAGAGTACCTACACTTGTGTCAGTGACCAAAGAGATCCACTTCTCACTCTTTTACATACCCTCCTGGTGACGAAAGGGGTACTCCTACATTCCACTTCTTGGCTGAAACTTTCCTCATTGATCTTGACCCATTGGTCAAGCAAGCCCACTCACAGCTCTTTTTGCCAAAAGCCAACAGTGTAATGCAATGAATGATGCACCACCCAAACTTTATATGTGCAGGAAGCAGAATGCACACACACAAAGGTCATGTAAAGCACGCTGAGCTCCTGTAGTTAGTGGCAAACTTTCTGTGATTCCTCTGCCACTTCCATATATGGTGGTGAGGACAAGCACTTTCTCTGATCATGCACATGGGCCTGACACCTCTGTAACTATGGATAAAAGCCCTCCAAAGCTGATGCCGGACTTGGTTTTGTTTTTATTTTTTCTTTCTTTCTTTTCTTCTCCTCCTCTTCGTCCTCCTCCTCTTCTTCCTCCTCATTAAGTACTAAACTGCAGGTGACACAGGCTGGGCAATATTTCCTTCTGCTGCACATAAGGAGTGGTCTCTTCTGATAATGTCCAGATCTTCTCTTGTAAAGAACATTGAAGGTATATTTTTGAGATTTGATTTTTTTGTTCTTCGTGATTCGTGTTACTTTTAGTATCCTTAAGCTAAACCACAATGTGTCAATTCTTCTTTGATTAGATGTCCAATTTTCATATGAAGTGATTCAAAAGATTTTTGTACTCAGAGTGACATCCTACCTCTTCAAAGGATTAAAGAACATTTTTTGTTGTGGTTTTTAGGTGCTATAAGTCAGTTCAAACTCAAAATGGCCCTATGTACAAAAGAATGAAACCCTGTTTGGTCCTACATCATCCTGACAATTGTTCTTATGTTTGATCTCACTATTAAAGTCACTTAATCATTGCTCCTCTAAATTACAAAGCTCAAGGTCCTTTTCCAGGGAGTGGCCTCTCCGGATCTATCTAAAGCACGTGACATGAAGTCTTGCCATTCTTGCTCCTCAGGATCATTTTGCCTGTATTTCTTTTCAGGCTTCGTTGTTCTATTGGTAATCCATGTTACTTCCAATATCCTTTATCAAACTGTAATTCAAATGCATCAATTCTTTGTCAGTCTTTCTAATTGAATATCCCAATCTCACATATTTATGTAGTGACTGAAAATATCATGACCTGTGTCAGAAATACTTTAGTCTTCCTAGTAATTAGTTTGCCTTTTAACACTTTACGAAATCTTGTGCAACAGATTCATCAGATATACTACATTATTAGAACTCTTAACTATTGTTTTCATGACCATTAATTGTGGATCCACACAAGATGAAATCTTTGACCATGTCATACTTTTCTCCATTTATCACAAGGGCACAGTTGGCCCTTGTGATCTACTTGTGCACCTTGGGGCTTTTTTATCAGATTGAGTGGCAATCCATATTGCAGGCAGCAATCTTCATCATCATCAGCAAGTGTTTCAAGTTCCCCTCACTTTCAGAAAGCAAGTTTATAGCATCTGTGTATTGAAGTTTTTTAGTAGGTCCTCCGCTAACTCTGTTTTTGTATTCTTCTTCATTTAATTTAGATTCTCTGAACATACAAATTTATTAATTATGGTGATAGGCTACAACCTTGAAACACATGTTTTTTTAATTACTCTATTGGGGGCACTAATAACTCTTTTCACAATTCATAAATCCATCCATATGTAAAGCACATTGATACATATGTTGCCATCATCTTTTTCAAAACATTTTTATTCTTCTTGAGCCCTTAATATCAGATCATCACTTTATCCCTCTCTTTCTTCCTGCCCTCCTTCCTGAACCTTTGATCATTTATAAATTGTTATTTTTTCATGTCCTATACCAACCACTGTCTCCCTTCACCCACGTTTCTGTTTTCTTAAACTATGTAGCATTATACAGCTGCTTCTTGAAACATGTGTTGGTTCCATATGATCCCAGTTCAATGTGATGGTATGGATGGCATGGAAGTATTCCTAGACTGGACAGAGGAGCAGGCTGATTCCGTTTTTCCTGGAAAGTGAAAAATGAGTTTCAACAATCAACCATATATTAGCAGCACAGCACCTAATCCATAGTGTCATCAGGCCTCTTGTGTACACCATATGAAAATGAGTCATGAGGTGAGGAGCTAGGAGAGTAAGGAAAAAAAATTTGCTATTTGGTCCCAGTTCATATGTTGTTCATGGGTTGATTCCAAACAAGTTATATTTAGCTATGTCTCAGTGGATCGCTTCCAATGAGTTCTCCTAGTAATCCACTCCTTACACTTCTGTTCTCCTTAGCATGCATAATGCAGAAAAATTTTGGTTTCAGAAGAGGGTCAGTTGGGCTGAGCCCCGGTGGCGTAGTGGTTGTGCGCGGGTCTGCAGCCCATTGGGACGGAGGTTCAATTCCAGCAGTGGGGCTGGGCCTCCTACTCCCACCACCGGAGAGCAGTGATGCCAAAAAAAAAAAAGAGGGTCAGTTCAAGTATTATGCCCACTTTTTGAAGTATTGCAAAGTGAATAGCTTTGATGGATATTTTCCATCAAGGAAAATAATATTTGTTTATTGCGTAGATATTTTGACAAAATTTAAAAATATATTGGTGGAAAAAATACCAGAAAGCCTATTGTGGCAGTCATGTGCTTATGTTAATTTTATAATTGAAATGTAGCGGTGGAGTCTGACCTGTTAATCTGGAGAAAGCCATTGAGTAGCTGATGAGCCCTCTGTGTGGGCATGGTTTTCACCTGAGACTCCTGGGAAATCTCGTGGTATTTCCCTCGTGAAGATGAGAAGCTATCTTCCCCAGTTGTTGGGTGTTAGTTTCAAAAAGATGCAACACAGAAGCAACACAAGCAACACAGAATGGCAGTGGCTGGGAGGATGGTGTAGCCAGTGGAGAGACCACACGGCTTAGCCCTGATGAAGACAGACCTCTGAAGCTGGAGTGGCATGCTGCTGATGGACCTGAGCCCTGGAAGCGAGGAGCCATGGGGAGTCCCCTGCCAGTGCCAGAATTCTGTACCCACTGATCTCTGACTTCCTGAATCGGAAGCAGACTTTATAGACTGATTTCGGCATATGGGTTATTATTGGACTTATGACTTTGCACTGGACTTTGCACTGCACGGGATGCCTTCTTAGGGTCACATTTCTTTTGTATATAAACCCTTTCCTTATACCTATATGCATGTCTCTGAAATTTGTTCCTCTAATTTATCCGGACGAACTCACCTATTGTGAGGACTGTTTTTTCTCTGTCGAGACAAAGGGTGTACTCATTATTCAATAATCACTATGATGCTCTATTGAGGGTATTGTTGTGAAGCTTCACCCTGTACTCTCCACAGCCCTCATCTTGACCCTACAAAGGTATTTTTGTTTTCCATTTAATGGGAAATTTTATGACAGAAACAAGAAGAAATAACCATATGTGCTAATCTCTCATAATCATTTTAAAAGGCTATGCTAATAGGAAAATGCTTTGTTTAAAAGCTTTGATTCAAAAGCTGGACAATGAATCAAGAATGTATTGCATACCTAAAATCAATTATCACATATTTACTCTAAAAAAATTTCAGTCTGTTTGATAAACCAGATAATTAAGTCAATATTAACAATGCATGAGCATTATGACAGGTGCATATAATAAGTACTAATAATTGCAAAAAATGCATAAAATATATAACTGATATAAAATTGCAAAAAATGATAATATAAAGGGACCGGTTTGCACATTTCATTGAGCCCCAATAGTCAAGATATTTCACTAATGCTAAATAGGTACTAAGGTATTGAATTGTGGGTAGAAATGTGGATAAGAAAACAGAGATCAAAATATCTGCAATTTATGAATGGTCTTGTTAAAGTTATAATTAATGTTTAACTAACAGAAGTTATTGCTTTATTAAATAAAGACATGTGAGTTTGTTGCAACTGTATAGTTATTTAGGGGCTTTATTTGGAATGTGTTGGTTTGGGCATGTTTGTGTGCCAAAGTATATTTGGAAGAACAGGACTGACACTGGACTTGAAAGATAGAGGAAAACTCTATAAAGAATATTCCAAAATATATTCCAAAGTTTGTACTTTATTCTGGAGGCAATGTCAAACTACTGAAAGATATTCATGGGAGAATGGAATCTGCGACAAGTCTGGCAGCAGACTTGAGAAAGGAATTGAGGTTAGGGATGGTAAATAGATTTTCAACTCACATGCCAACTCTGATCAATGGTAGTGGCTGCCTGGAGCTCGGGTTGGGAGGTATTTTGAGGTCTTGTCCAGACTTAGTTGGAAAGAGCATCATGATTGATTTTAAAGGCCGGCCATTTATTATTTCCCATGTCCAAACTCTTTCTTTATTGATTCTGCACTCTACCGTTCATACCTGTTATAGATATCAGATGTAGATAAACTGACAACATATCATGGAAAACTTTTCTCCCCTGAAGGCTTGTAACCTTGACAATGCAGTAGTGTGTTTGCAATTTCTTATAAATAATTCAGATGTGTCTATATAGAAGTCATCTTGTACATTTATTTATTCACCTCAATTTGTAAATGTGAAAATTACCCCAATCTGTCACCTATTCCAATAAAGCTCTAATTATCTATACATTGACACAAGTCACGTGAAGATGAAAACTACCTTCTATGAGATACTAAAATATTATGAGAGTCAATTGTGCTTTTTGTAAACACAGGTATGCAAAACACTCACCCTCTTACCACATTAATTGAGTTAAATTCTCCCTTTTTCTTTGGTGTCTTATTTATCACCCTTCCAATTTCAATTCAATTACTTTCAATTTATAACAGTTTCCTTAACTAGATTAAAAATAAGTTAATAAATAATACCTAATATTTTTTAAAACATAAAACATTTAGAATGAAAGAAGTGCTGTTGATAATTTTGGATATAACTGATATATCACTTACTAAAAGTCAGAACACAGAAAAGTAAATTTCCTGGTGGTTCCAAGATAAAATACACATATATCCTCCCCACCCAACTCAATATATACATGGACACATACACACAGAGGTGACTTTAAAGATGAAAATTCATCTCATCAGTTTAAGAGGTTAAAGACCCAATTCAGAATGTTGGCTTTGTGATATTATTCTGGGGCCTACCCTATGAGTTGAGCTGCTAACTGAAAGGTAAGCGGTTCAAAACCATCAATTGCTCCTTGAGAGAAAATGGGGCTTCCTAATCTAGGAGACTCACAGAGGCAGTTCTGCTCTGTTCTATAGGCTCCCCATGCATTGGCTGTTAGTTTGGTTTTTTTGTTTGTTTCCTTACCAACCATCCTTAGCATTTTTTTGTTTGTATCAAGCATTCTTTACAGAGAATCTGTCCAGTCTGTCTTGAGCCCCCCTGAAACACTCCCATGTGTATTTATCTATTTGATATATAAAATATAATATGATGAGTTAAAAGACCCACCTTACTCTAGTTTGTTTAATTAACATAAAAAAGAAACATATACAAGAGTACTTGCCAAATTTAAAATTATAGAGTTTAGAACTTCAGCATATATACTTAGGAGGACATAATTCAATCTACTAGAGTGATCTTTGGTGAGTGTCATCTATAAGAGATCTAAGAAAATTTAAAAAAAAAATTTTATAACAATGCAATTCAATATGATATATGTAAAATGTAATTTCTTAAATATGTGTTCATAGCTCTAACCAAAGCAAATTTCAAGATTAGCTATTCCAAAAAAAAAGCTAAATAACAATTGATCACCCTTTTAACATGAATTTATACATACAAAAATCCTTAAGTTTGAGTTTATCAATGTATTTATTTTTAATTCACAAGGATTGAAGGACTTGAAAAGATCTAGCCTAATTTTATTCTCTCCTCTTTCCCTTCCTTTATCTTCTCCCTAGAATCCTCACAGCATCAGAATCTGCTTCTTTTGGTAGCAAGACATTGTTTTTATTGGATTTTTTTATCATAATAGTGGAGTTACCATTTCTCTTTATAGAGTTGACTAATTTTATAAATATAATGTCTTTCAAATTCATCTATGTCCTTATGTGTCTGATAACTTTATCATTGTTCTTTAAGAATGTCCAATATTCCATTGCATGTGTACATGAAGGCATATATACTCATTTCTCAACAGTTGGGCATTTGGGTGGCTTCCATCTTTTGACTTTTGTGATAAAAATGGATACCTGTTTCTGTTTTGTTCTATATTTCTATTGGGTAAATTTAAGGAGTCACAATTTATATAATGTAATATGCAATCAATACTAAAGATATATGTGTAAGGCAAATTCTCCATCAAACAACCTGTATTATCAGTCCAATTTCCTAAGCACTCTACTAGACAAATTAAAATGCAAATTAATTTCTGTAGAACTTCTCTTATTCATAGATATGCCACATAATTTTCAATATATAGATGATGAGGGAATCTGGCTATGAATACTATGTTATACAAATTGACCATAAAAAAGATGAACATGAGTGAAGTGTAAATATGAGGGGATGCACCCCTAGAATGGGAAAAAAGCTTCCTTGAGCAGACCTTTTGTAGTATGTATTTTTCATGGTGGGCAAAAATTGAGCAACTCTCTCTGAGCTGGTGCACCCAGTGGTGTCACCTCGGAAGTTCTCTCTAGTCACAATGAATTCTTTCATCAAAGCACTTTCATTGGAACCTCGTTTTTTGTGATGTTCAATTTAAGCAAATCAAGTTCGATTATAAAATTTTGTTCCTGCTTGGGAAAAAGATGCTGCAGAAACTATTGTGAGGATCACAGCTCACCAGGAGAGTACTATGGGAAAAGTCAAGTGCATGAAGTCGTTTTCTTATTTCAAAAATGTGAATGTCTATTGATGACGTCATCACCTTCCTGGATGGACAAGCATGTTGACTTGTAGTGCCTTTTTAATTCATTCTATCAGGTTGGAAGGTTAATAAGCTTTCTATTTAGAGGTTCTGTAGAGATTGCAGAACAGTGTGAGACAAAGAAGGCATGACGTGTTGCAGACAGGGAAGTGGTTTTTCCACCATGCCTGTGTACCTGCTCATGGCAGTCGTCTGAGTATGCTGGTTTTTGGAAAAACAGCATGCTTCCCCTTCCTCAAGTACCTTACTCACCTGACCCTGCTCCGTGCGACTTTTTGTTTCTGTGAATGCAGAGAGAAATGGAAGGTCAGTGATTTGATGAAGTAAAGAGATAAAGAGAAAAATGATGGAGGTGCTTTCAGCCATCCAGATGAGTTTGAAAGCTGTTTTCAAGAATGTAATTGCAGATATGAGAGATGTCTTAAGTTTACTTGGGAGTAGTTTAAAGGTAATAAGATTGTTTTGTAAGCAAAATTTGTATACATAACTTTTAAAAAATTCCATTGGGGTGTACACATTCATAGTTTCTGTTTTTATACCTAAATAATAAGACTTCCAGCGAACATCTTGATTAATGACATTATGATTTTTTTATTCTATTTATAGGTATAGCTTGGAAATAAAATCAGCAGTTTGTTCATATCATATAATTCCAAGGATAATTCTGGAGTACAAAGTGTTTTGATTTTAAATATGTTTATTTATTTATTTTTTTAATCTATCATATGGTGTGTGAACCTGTCCCCCAAATCAGGAATTATAATACCTGGAAAAGAAAAGAAAGTTTATCCAGAAGATGACTAATATATTAGTAAAATACTCTAAAATTACGGTAAATATAGCAATAACTAACAATAAATTAATCTAGTAAAAGGATTTTGCTAATTTTGAAGCAGTCAACAAGGAATTCAGTAGTCTATGCCAAGAAATCTGCATGACACATATCTACCTGGCCAACCAACTTAAAGATCTATATTTGTACCAATTCCAAAAGGAAGAGAATCCAACAGAATGGAATAATTACTGAAAACTATCATTAATACCCTATTAAAGTAAAAATTTCCTAGAGACAAAAAATATATAAAGCAGTACACTGAAAGTGAGCCACCAGAAATCCAAGACAAATTCAGAAGAAAACATGTACTAAATGATATCATTGATGACTTTACATAGATCTTTCCAGAGAGAAGAAAATAACAATATTTATGTGTATTCTATTGACTATGCAAAGGCATCTGACTTGGTGGACCCTAATGAACTATGTATAACCTTACAAAAAATGAGAGTCCCAGAACACTTCCTTGTGCATCAGCGGAACATTTAGGTGCAACAAGAGGCAGCCATTTGAACAGAACCAAGAAAAAATGGCTCAAAACAGGAAAGCTATGCACCAGAATGATGTGCTTTTGTAAAAGTTTTTCAATCTGTATTCTGAGAAAATACGCTGAGTAGACAGAAAATAGACAATGGGAAGAAAAACTCAGCATCAGGATAAATGGAAAGCTTAATAACAATCTTTGGCTTGCAAAAGATGCAACCTTATTTGCTGAAATCCAAGACCACCCAATTAACGATGGAGACCAAAGTACTCCATATTCGAATGGATTGCAATTCAGTGTAAATAGCAATGCTAACACCACAACAAAACAAATCCTCACAAATGTGCCAGTAGAAAACAGGATGACAAACAGAGAAAGTTGCTTGGGAGTCAATTTACTTGGATTCACAATGAAAGCAAAGTGAAGAGAGTAAAGAGAACACAAAACATATTGCAATAGACAAATCTGCTACAGGAGACCTGTTTCATGTGTTAACGAGCAAAGATATCATTATGAGAACACAAGTGTACCTAATAGAAGCCCTGCTAATTATTACTCCAGAACCTTCCATGCACAGAGAAGATGGACAATAAACAAAGAAGATCAAAGAATAATTGATGCATCTGAATTATGGCCCTCACAAAGAATATTAAAAGTAGCATGGACTATTAGAAAAGTAAGTAAATCTAACTTGAAGGCAATACAGTCAGAATGCTATTTAAAAGATAATAGGAGGATACTTCCTCTCATGTATTTTAGACATAAGAGGGGGGGGGCAAAGCTATATATTTACCTTTTTCTATAAAACAAACTTATCACCTTCAAAATGCTCTTTATTACACCTACTATATTTCCATTCTTAGAAACATTTTTCAAACTCATCTCTTTGGATGGCTGATAGTAACTCCCTCATTTTTATCTTTACCTCTTTGACATTATCAAATCACTGTTCTTTCATGGCCCTCTTCACTCATAGGAAAAAAAGAAAAAAAGAAGTAGCAAGGAGTGAAGTCAGGTAAGACTTCAACAGAGGTGTGAGAGACATGCTATTTTTTGCAAAAAACTGGTGCGCTGCGATAGCTGTGTGAGCGGGTGCATGGTCATGATATCAAAACCGTTCCCCATATGCCACAAATCAGGCATTTTGTTTGTTTGTTTGTTTGTCGTTTTTTGGGCATCACTGCACTCTAGTGGTGGTAGTAGGAGGCCCAGCCTTTGCTCCTGTGGAGCCACTGCTGGAATTGAACCTCCACCCCAGTGGGCCGCAGTCCCGCGCACCACCACTACGCCACCTGGGCTCAGGCCACAAATCAGAGTTTTTTGTCACATTCTGTTATGTAATGTTTTCTCTAAATAGAAAGCTTGATTTGCAGTCTGACCTGGTAAAATGAAATCAAAATGCACTCTGAGTCAACATTTTTGTACATTCTGGAAGTCGATGGTACCAATACACATTTTGCCTTTTTTAAAACTAGAAAACCACTCCAAACACTTGAGAGTTTTTCCCATAGTTCTGTCCTTGTAAGCTGTATTCAACATCAGACCAGTCTCTGTGGCACTTTTCTGAACATGAAACACAATTTCACAGATGATATTTTCTTAAATCAGTCATCACAAAAAAATGAGGTTTGGGTGAAACTGCTTTTACGAAAAATTCACCACAGAGAACCTTCCCAAGCCACACCACTAGGTGCACTAACTCAAAGCGAGTAGCTCAATGCTCAGCTAGTTGGAAAAAAAATGTGTATTAGGATAGCTCCTTTCTGCCCAGCCCACTACTGTTTTTTGGAGGGTAACCCTCAGAAATTCACGACAGAATTTGTAAAGTGATAACCCTCATATTCGCAGTTGTGGAGAATGACATATAGTTGGTAAGGCAGTGAGTCACCTTAAAGAGAAAGAGGACCCTCTAGGAGATGAATTGAACAATGGGCTCCAGTATAAAATATCGGGGATATGTGAAGGATTGAGTTGTGCTGGTTCTCTTGCACAAAGGGCCCCTATGAGTCAAAGCTAATTTGAAGGCACTTAATAACAACAACTTATATAAAACAAAATATTAAGCAATTGTTTTAATACTGGCACAGACCTGCTTTAAAAACCCCTCTTTTCTCCCAAAATATGATTCTTTCCATTATTAACAGAATAATACAAAAATTCTTCATTTTAAGGATCTATTTCGGATCACCATTAAACTGGATGTTAATGAATCATTACTTAAGTATATAAACCATCATACTGGAGGAAAGAGCTGCTTGATAAATCCTTCTATAGTTAGAAATAAGATCTGTTTTGTGATCCCTAGGAATTTTATGTCAGACATTATCATCTTCTTTCCATTTAACAGAATCATGAGGAAAGCAAATGTACTCTCCAGTCATGGTTGAGTTTCTTTATGTTTCTCTTCCGTTTTCTGGGCATTACTAGCAGCTTCTATTTCACAGTTGTTCCTTGTTTAAGCCTCACACAAGATGGCAACAGCATGGGGCAAATCATTTTTGGCTTAATTTGAAATGCTGTTTCAGGGTATTGTAACAGCAGCAATTCTCATATGAGCAAGTAAAGATCATAAATGTTATCTGTATCTCCCCAGATAATCTCTTACTACAAACAGAAAAACAAACACACGACAGAATTTGTAAAGTGATAAAGAAGTTTTGTATATTTAATCATTGCCAGCAGAGTTTGAACATTGGCAAAAAAATCTAGATAAATACCATTTGACAAGGTCTTAAATTGAGCACAGCAAAAGTCAGATACCCCCAAATGCTTACAAAGCAATGGAAAATTCTGCCACCACTTTTTAATTTAAATGTGTGCTCTAGGAGAAATATATGATAATAATAAAAAAGTTAACAAGTATAAACTCCAAGTGTTTTTATTTCAGGGTTGTGATTTATATTTACAAACAAACAAACATTTGAAGCCAAATAATTGCTCTATAAAATTTGTTGAAATTATTTTTAAAAAGACTTACTGAAAGAAATGTATCCAAAGCAGGAACTGTGGGCTGAGCCCCAGTGGCGTAGTCGTTGTGCACGGGACTGCGGCCCACTGGGATGGAGGTTCGATTCCAGCTCCCAGGAGCAAAGGCTGGGCCTCCTATCCACCACCAGGGCAGTGATGCCTAAAAAAAAATAAAATAAAAAAAAAGAATTCCAAAGCAGGAACTGTCTTGAATATCCTGGTACTGTCTAGAGTAAAGAAATATCTTATTTTCTACTGGTTCAAGGAAAAATGAACAACTAATATCATCAGTCTACCAATATTTAGACAAAATCCAGCACTAAAATTGCTTCCCAACTTTTGTTGGTTTATGTTATTAAAATATATATTCATAGAGATATTTCCCAATATAATATTAGATAATAATAAAATAACTCTTCTCTACCATATGTAATTATGAATCCTCACAACTTGCACTTGTAATTTTCATGAATATGGTTTTGAATATCATTTGTATATCTTTTATAATCCTTTGAGACTTGGTGTGTCAGTATTCGATTAGGTTTATGAATATTACTGGAAAATATGTTTGTACCATTATCTTAGATAGCAAATAATATTATCAAAAAGTCTTTGCATGGAAAGGTACACTGATTTGGCCCTTGTATTTTTCTTATATCATCTGTAGATAAATTCTAAATATATGTATTTTATCCTTCATGACAATCTGATTTTTCAGAGGATTTAAATTATACCAATAATTCATATTATGTATTAAGAAGTCTCGTTTACTTTAATGTAATGGAGGTTGACTTTTTTGGCATATATATAATGATTTTAATGAAATCATTTTTTTAAATGTATTGGAAATACATTTAGACTTGGTGATAGAATTGAAGCTGGAGATTACATGACAGAATTTTGTAAAATCCATGACTTGTTCATAATAAATATCTTTTAAACCAATACAAAAGGTAATTATATGCATAGACTTCAAAGATGGATTAAAAAGAAAACAACCAGAAATCAAATTGATTAACTCTGAGGGAAGACACAATGAATAAGCTTAACATCAGCAGCAAATGCCAGACAAAATCAAATAGTGGGATAGACCATCAATTGCTCCTTTGTATGTTCAGGATACAGTAAAGAAAACTAAAATAAATCCACAAGAATCAAGACACTAACTTGAATTGATCCCATCTAAATTTTGAGAACATCTCATTGAAAAGATTTGGTCCACTGGACACTTAGTACAGGAAACTTTGTAACTTTTGGAAGGACAGCGAGTCTATCATTCCTGAAGAAAGGAAAAGCTCATTAAAAAGACAGGAAAGAAGAAAAATCAACATGATATCAGAAAAGACTCTGAAACTTACTTTTCATAATAGAATATCTAAATCAAATAGAATAAAAGATGAAGCTCAGGAGCTGAATAGAAAATTTCAAAGGGCAGTTCAAGAAGATAAAGCTAAATATTATAACAAAGTATGGAAGAATCACCAATTGGAAAACAAAGAGAAAAATGTGTTCAAAAAATCTGAAACTAAAAGAAGTAATGAAAATCTTTAAGTCTCAAACTGAAAAATTGAAAGATTCTATAGAAAAAAAATTGAATGATGCAAGAAACATCAAAAGCAGATTTAAAAAAAATACACAGAGACAGTGTACCAAGCATAACTAGTCAACTGTCCATTATTTCAGGAGGTTTCATGCAAGCAAGAGCCAATTGTGCTAAACGGAGAAGTTCAAACTGGACTAAATGCATTTGCCAAACATGAGGCTCCAGGAAATGATGGAATAGCTATTAAAATGTTTTAAAAACTAAAGAAGCACTGGAACTACTCACTCACCATTCAAGAAATTTAGAAGACATTTACTTGGTCAATTGAGGGGAAGAGACTCATGCCAATTCCAAAGAAAAGTTGACACAACAAAAAAAGCTCAAACTATGGAATGGTATTGTCGAGATCACACAAATGTAAAATTTTGCACACACACAAAAAATTTTGCTTGAGATTATCCACCAACAGGTGCAGCAATACAATGGCAGAAAACTGCCAGAAGTTCTGTCCAGATTCAGAAGAGGACTTGAAACAGGGATATCATTGCTGAAGTCAGGTGGCTCTTGACTCAAAACAGAATGCCAGAAAGGTGTGTTCTTTTGTTTCGTTGACTGCACAAAGGCATTCAAATATGTGGAGCACAATAAATGGCGGATACTCTTAAGAAGAAGAGGACTCAAGTATATTTCATTATACGTATGTGAAACCTGATCATGGATCAAGAGGCACACAGAACACTAGCATCCTGCATGCATCACAATCAGGAGAGGCTGCATCAGAGTTGCATTCCCTCACCAGACTTGTTCAATCTATATGCTAAGTAGATCATCAGAAAAGCTGGATTGTATGAAGAAGAGTATGGCATAAAGGTGGGAGGAAGGCTTATTAACAACCTGCAGTATGAAGACGATACAATCTTGCTTGCTGAAAGTGAGGAGGAATTGAAATACTTGCTGATGAAATCAATGGTTGTAGCTTTCAGTATAGATTACAGCTCAATGCAATGGATATTGAGTTTCATTACAGTTTCAAAGTCCTCCAAACTGAACCAATAGGTAGCATCTTGATAAATGGAGAAAAGAATGAAGTGGTCAAGGATTCTATCTTACTTAGATCCACAATCTATTCTCACAGATGCAGAAATGAAGTGATCAAAAGACACGTTGTGTCAAATAAATCTGTGGCTTCAGACCTCTT
This sequence comes from Nesogale talazaci, assembly GCA_004026705.1. Classification (NCBI taxonomy): domain Eukaryota; kingdom Metazoa; phylum Chordata; class Mammalia; order Afrosoricida; family Tenrecidae; genus Nesogale; species Nesogale talazaci. Next base: position 130,434 of record PVJH01002730.1, on the reverse strand, counting down.
TAGAGTATTGAAGAGCTAGCATGTAACTTTTCAGACTTGGGTAGGTCTGATCTGAGCCACAATATTCTCTATTGCATCTGATGCAATGGAAAACTTGGATATTGAATAAGAAATAAATACATTTGAATTGTCATTCTGGAAAAGGATATTGAAAGTGCTATGGACTGTTAGACTACAACTCAATTTCAATTGGAAGAAGTAAGGCTAGAGATCGCCTTCAAAGCACGGAGGGCAAGCCTTTGTATTACATACTCTAGACTCAGGACAAGAGCCCAGCCCCTGGAGAAGGACATATTTGGTTGAGTGGAGGGGTTGCACAGAGAGGAAGGCCCTGGACCACATGGGTTTACACAGTAGTTGCATTGGTGGATTGGGCACGGAAACCGTGATGAGGGAGGAGCTGACCTGTGCTGTGTTTCACTCCATTGTGCTTGAGGTTACTATGGGGTCAGAGCCAACCCCAAAGTAAATAATAACAATACTGCTTTCAAACACCCTCAATCCCAATCCTTATGTTGTTGAGGTTGCTCCTATTTGGTACCATTGCGTCATCTCCAACCCTGGAGACCTTATGCACAATGGAACAAAACACTGCCCAGTCCTGTGCTGTCCTCATAATAATTCCTACGCTTAAGCCCATTGCTGGAGCCATGATATCCATCTATATGCTTGCGAGCCTGCTTCTCATTCACTGTCCCTCTAGCTTACCAAACACGATGTCCTTCTCCAGAGACTGGTCTCTCCTGACAACATTTCCAGTGTATGCTCGAGGAAGTCTCTCCCACCTTGCCTCTTAGGAGCACCGCTGACCGACTTCTTCCAGCATAGCTTGATGTATTCTTTTAGGAGTGCATGATACTTTCAATATTGTTCCCCAGCAGCATATTCTAAATACTTCGATTCAATGTCCAACTTTCAAATGCATAGTATGTATTTGAAAATACCATGACTGATAGCAAGCACACCTTAGTCCTTTAAGTAGCATCATCACTCTTCCATACTCTACTGAGGTTTTGTGCAGCAGATTGACCTAATTGACCGAAAATAGTCTCTTGATCTTCTGACTGCTCCTTCTTTGAGTTTTGCTGTGGATTGAAGCTACATAGAATTTTAACAACTTCAACCTTTTGTCCATTTATCATGCCTTTACATATTGGCCCATACCTGAGGATTTTGATATACTGACACTGAATAAATCCATACAGAAAACTCTAATTCTTGATCTTCATCAGTGTTTCAAGCCTTCTTCACTTTCCGCAAGCAAGATTATATCATCTGCCTATCATAGAATGGTAATTAACCATGCCCAAATCACAATGACAATTACTTCATATAATCAAGTTTCTCCAATTATTTACAGAACAAACATATAGAAAAAATATGATGAGAGGCTACAACCTGATGCACATATTCCAGATTTTAAAACTTGTGTTATTTTACCCTTATTCTATTTATACAACTACTTCTTGATACATGAACATAATTCCCCATGAACCCAATGAAGTGTTCTGGAATTCTAATTCTCCGCAAGGTCAGCCAAAGTCTGTTCTGATCTACACAGTTGAATGGCTTGGCCTAGTCAATAAAACACAACTTAGCATCTTTCTGGTATTCTGTGCTTCTGTCAAGATCTCTGATATCAGAAGTGATATCCCTTGTTTCGTATCATCTTCTTAATACAAGCTGTGCTTGATTTACTGATGATTCTGTACAATATGCAATATGCAGGTGCCATTCTTAATTGGACAGTGGCAGCATTACAGCTGTCTAAAGGATAGTGATGAAGGGAAATCCAATGGCATACTTTCAAGTATTCCTGGCTGGAGAAATGGACAAATTTGAGATTGTATACTGATTCCTGTGCTGTAGCTAATGCTTTGGCTTGCTGGTCAAGGAATTGGAGGGAACATGGTTTGAAATTTGGTTACCAGTAGGTGTGGGGAAGAGGTAGATGGATAGACCTATCTGAAAGTGCCGAGAAAGTAAAGATAGCCATGTCTCATGCAGGCACTCACCAAAGGGAAACCTCAAAAGAGGAGGACTTTAAATCAAGTGGATAAGATGACAGGTATTCTGAAGCCTGGTCTTCTTCCTTTCTCCGCCACTCCTGTCATCACTCAATGGGCACATGAAGAAAGTGGAAATGGTGGCAGGGATGGAGGTTACACATGGGTTCAGCAACATGGATTTCCACTCACCAAGGCTGACTTGGCTAATTTCATTAATGATTTTTCCCATCTGAAGCCAATATTGTGTCCCAGATATGACTATTCCTCAGGAAGATCAACGAACAATTTGGTGGTAGGTGGATAACATCGGGCCATTTCCATCATGGAGGGAGCAGAATTTTGTTCTTACTGTTATAGGCACCTACTCTGAATATGAATTTGTCTTTCCTGCACAGGATGCTTCTGCAAAACCTACCATTCATAGACTTACAGAATGTTCATCCACCACCATGGCATCCCACGTAGCATTGCTTCAGAACAAGGAACTTACTTCATAGTAAATGAAGTACGGCAATGAATTCATGCTCATGGAATCCCCTGGCTGTATCATGTTCCCCATTATCTTAAAGCAGCTGGCTTAAGGATGATGGAATGGCCTCCTAAAGACACAACTACAGCACCAACTGGGAAATAGCATCTTGTAGGGCTGGGGGAATATTTTCCAGGAGACGGTATATGCTCTAAATTGGTGGCCAATATATGGTACTGTGTCTCCAATAGCCAGGGTTTATGGGTCCAAGAACTAAGGGGAGGAAGCTGGCATGGCACCACTCCTAGTGATCCACTTGTAGAATTTTTGCTTCCTGTGCCAGTAACCCTATGGGCTTCAGGTTCGGGGTCTTAGTCCTGTAGGAAGGAACCCTCCCTCCTGGAAACCCAGCAGGGAGTCCACTGAACCAACAGCTGATAATGTCCCCTAGCCACTTTGGGCTCCTCATGCCTTTGGACCAATAGGTCAGGAAAGGAGTCATTGAACTGAGTGGTGTGATAGATTCTGATTACCAATGATGGCACTACATAATGGAGGTAAAGAAGAAAATGTCTGGAATCAAGGAAATTCTGTAGCTGTCTCTTCATACTGCCATTCCCTGTGATTGCAGTAAGTGGTAAACTACAGCAACCCAATCCTGACAGGATGACTAATAAATCACTCAGACTCCTCAGGAATAAATGTCTGGGTCACCCCACCAGGCAAAGAACCATGGCCAGCTGAGGTGCTGGCCAAGGGTAAAGGTAATACAGAATGAGTAGTAGAAGAAGGTAGTTCTACCTATCAGTTATGGCCACATGATCAATTGCAAAAGCAAGGGTTGCAATTGCCAGTATTTCTTTTTTTATGTGTGCTTATTGACTATCTTGCCTGTGTTCATGTATGACGTACCAGATACAATCAGATTCAGTGTGTTCTCATCTTTATGGATGATAAATGCATGATGTTCTGTGTGTTTTTCATTAATGTCTGGAGTTTATAGATGGCTAAAGAATTGTGTACAAGTGTCATGTTGGACTGTGATAGTTAAGATTATTTTGCCAACCTAATAGGGACATGTGGGATTAATCAGGTTCCATCTTGATTGGAGGGCAAAGAAAGAATGGCTCTGTAGGGTCTGACCCTGCCTCTCTGGTTCTGGTGGGTGGAGCATGCTGAAACATTGAAGTTGCTGCAGCAGTTCATTCTCTGTCTCCATTCATGAGTTACGGGGGCTGTGAGCCCAGCCAGGCTGTGAGTCACATCACTGGATCATAAGGGCACTTCAAGAGCTGCTTTACATGCTGCTGATATGTAACTAGCTGGATCTGGAGGCTGGTGGGTTCTGTCACCTTGCATTGCTTGCACTCTGCATCACATCCAGGCCTGCTGCACTAAACGTTGGCTGTGGACAGACGCAGCTTGCCTTGCGCCAGGTAGCTATGTGCTTTCTACTTCCTTGATCTTGGAACTAGCAGTCCCCACAAGTTAAAGGACTTCCAGTGTGTTCTTGTTCCACAGAAGTGAGTTGAACATACCTTATTGATTACTGTGTGGATCAATGACCTGTTATATCCCTTCTCACCATATAAACCTATCAGTTTATAAATGAGACTAGGACTAGGAGATATATATAGATGGGTAAGTTATTCCATTGCCTCATCACCTTGTTGAAACATTTCATTTAGTATTACTTCTTGAAGGCTTGTACTCGACTGCTTTTCCCAGTGCAGTTTGTACTTCCACATTCAACACTTTCGAAGGTCATATATCTCCTTCTGAATTGGTGAAATGTTAACTAGTTACCAAAATTGAATATATTCATATTTAGCATATATTAAACTGAAAGAACTCACACACAAAAAGTCAACTCAATTGTAATATTAAAAGATTCTATAAACAAAATATAAAATGATGAAAGAAGCACCAAAAGAAGATGAAAAGAATACACAGCCACTGTACTGGAACAGAAAAGAAGGAGGAGAAGAAAGACAGAAAGAAAGAAAGAACTAAAGAAAGAAAGAGAGAGAGAGAAAGAAAAACCCTAGTAGGATTTGCCATATAAATCAGGAGGCTTGTTTCTTGAACGTTGTATAGGTGAGCAATGGTGGCTGTGGTGTACAGGCTGCCTCTGGTGTGAAGATTGGTGGAACAAAGGGCAAATCTATTCCTTTCTCTCTGCTCCCTTGCTTTTTCCTTGATATGCTACAAATAGTGTCCTCTCATCTGTGGCTACTCTCATCATCCATGCTTGCAATCTCTATTAGCATCTACATCAGCCACAACAAAGAGGACAAGTGTGCTCTAAGGATGTTCATATAATGTCAAAAGTACATACTACATGCTACAGAAATTAGGTGATGATGCCTATGTTTCTTAGACATCATTAATAGATTGTTCACGTTATTTAATAACTGTGAAAATGTGGAGAATACATTTGCTTCAAGCAGAATTAGTCTACTTAGAATAGCAAGGATCACTGGTGGATCTGCCAGATGAACATTGTCTGCTAATCACAAGATTGTCAGTGCAAACCCATCTGCCACTCATCAGAAGAAAGATGAGGCTCTCTGTTCCCTTGCTAGTGTAAAAAGCCTTGGAAGCCTTATACAGGGTCATTATGAGTTTAAGTCAACATCAGTTGATTTTGTTTGCTCTACTTAATTTTGAGTGTTTTTTCTCCAAATGTTACAAATATATTTGATAAATTTACAAACAAAATGAAAAGATATAACTAAAAGCAAATACTTTAACACATGCTTGCATACAATCTTTTCTCTAACAGAAGAAGAAACACTGAACTAAGCAAAATAATTTATTTCCAAAGTTCTGAGTAACAAAGAACTCCTGCATTTTTGGATGAGAAAGCAAAGTGCTATAGTCTTAAGAAATAAATTTCATAAATTACTAATTTATATTTCACATTTCCAGAAATTACCCTAGAAATACATGCATAGATACTGATTACTTAAGAACATAATATTTGTTGCTCCAGATGTTGTCTTTGTAAGCTAATGATGATAGAGACAATGTATTGCCCATCAATAATTTGAGTACTAAATTACCATACCATAATGGGAAAGAGAAATATATACATGTACAACATGCACACACATCATGTCACCCCATGTATATAATGTAAGCCCAGTGATATATATTTTAAATGGAATAGAATATGTAAAGAAAGTGTGCCAATTATCGATGTATTATTTTTAGTTCTTTAAGTTCTTATTTTACCTTTTTAAAAAATATATAAAGTATTATCTTCTAAATATTTACCTTCTGTAGAAAATGTCAGTATTGCTCAGTGCCAAGCAGTTGGCTATGATGCACAATACACCTCAGTACGACCAAGCACTACCCATATCAGTGCCATCCTTAAAATGACAGTGAAGAAAGTTTCAGCCACTGTGTCAAACCATCTCACTGTAGGTCTTCCTATTTGTCACTGATTGTGGGTTGTAGGAACCTGAATGGGATCAAGGCCTGACTGTGGAACAGATCAACAGATTGTATACAAAAAAGTTCAAGTAGAACTTTAAGAAAATTAAAACATGCCCATAAGACCCAAGATATGACTTTGAGTATGTCCCATCTGAATGTTGAGAACATCATAATAAATTTGCCCTGTGGAATAGTGAGGTCAGAACATCTCACAACTGTGGGATGACATTGAGAGTGTCACACTTGAAGAGAGCAAAAGGTGATTAAAAGGAAAAGAAGGAAAGAAAAGAAAAGAAGTGGAAGTCAGAAGAGATTCTAAAACTTGCTTTTGAACCTAGAGTAGATAAAGAAAATAGAATAAATGAAATAACAGAGCTCAATAGAAAAGTTCTAAGGGAAGCTCAAAAAAAAAAAAAAGCTATTGTAACAAAACACGAGAAGACCTGGAATTAGAGAGCTGAAAACAAAACAAACAAAAATGAACTTAACATATACCAAAATGAATGAACAGAAGAAAAATTCAAGCCTCGAGCTGCAATATCAAAAGATTGTATGAGAAAAAAGTTAGATAATTCAGGAGCATAAAAAGAAGATTGAAGAAATACACAGTGATCATACCTAAATACCTGACATTCAACCATGTCAAGTGAGAGCAAATGATCAGGAATGAACGGTTCTGAAGGAAGAAGTTCAAGCTCCAGTGAAGATTATAGTGAAAAACAAGGCTCTAGGAATTGACAGAATACAAACTGAAATATTTTTAAAACCTGATGATGCAGGGAAAGTCCTTACTTTTGTAGCCCAAGAAATTTGGAGGAAAGCTACCCAGTCAAATGACTTGATGAGAGCCATATTTGTGGACAGTAAAAAAGGTGACATATCAATGTGTAAATAATCAAACACTATTATTAATATTACATTCAATAAAAGGTGACTTCAGCTGTACATTGATAGTGAGTTACCATAAATTCAAGCCAGATTCAAAGGAGAATAAAGTATGAGAGGTATCTTTGCTGATGTCAGATAGATTTTAGCTTAAAGTAGAACAACCCAGAATGATATTTAGTTGTGCTTTATTGACTATGCAAAGACCTTAGATGCTGTGAATGATAACAAACCATTGATGACATTAAGAAGAATGGAAATTAAAGAACCCTCCATTGTGTCCATGAGAAAACTGCAAATAGATCAAGAGGTTGAATTTCAAACAAGACAAAGGAATAATCCTTGATTTACAAATGGAAAAGGTATGCTTCAGGGGTTGTATGCTTTCACATATTTATGTATGTGAATTTGATGAAGTATGTAAATTTGATGAAGAAGAGGAGCAGCTATAAAATGGAAATCCTCAAAGACAAAAATGGACACATGCTTACAACAACAGGCTCAGCCATAAGCACAATTGTGAGGATGCTCAAAAGCAGCTAAAGCTTAGTTCTGGTTCTGTTATTGGGTTGGAAATGACTCAATGGTACTGTGTTAGAACACATGGACTAAAGAAACAAATCCAGGGAGACTCATATGTACTTTATAGAAAAAGTAACTGTACATTAAGAAAACATCACAGCCCAGACCAAATCAAGTCCATAAGTCCAATAGCCCCTATGCCTGATACCAATTTACCAAGTCCTCTTCAGACTCATGAAACACACGCAATGACTCTGAATGCAGGTGGATCACAGGCCAGGAGGTAGGAAGTCTTGTGGGTCCAGTGGCATTGTAAGCATTCCAGCATTGGCCGAGGTCACCATGTGGCTTCCCCAGCTCAGGGCACTAGCATAGATTCATGTGTCTTGTCAGCTGCAAATCTCCCAGGGAGTCAGCCTTGTCAGTAGAGAGTCTTCAAGGGAGTAAGCATATTTCCCACCTTCAGCAAGCTATTTTCCTCTCAGCAGCTCCAAATGAGGTCATTGAACTATGACCCAACTATGACCCAGACTAAACTCCACCCGTTCACTCTAATACTCTGAAATGAAAACAGATTATGTCATTATCATAGATATCACAACAACCATAATATACTGAGCAAATAATCAGAGAAACTGAACAAATAAGAAGAATGAGACGTCATAATTGGAGGAAAGCTTATTGACAACGTTCTATAATGAAGATAAACAACCTTCTTTGCAGAAAGCAAGGAGGACTTGAAGCTGATGAAGCTCAAGGAGTGCAGGTTTCAGTGTGAATTACTGCTCAATGTAAAGAAAACAAAAGTTCCTTCAACCGGACCAATAACATCAGGATCAATGGGAAAAAGATTAAAGCTGTCAATGACTTTGTGTACATTGGGCTGACAATCAGCACTCATGGAAGCAGCAGTCAATAAAGCAAATTTGATTTGCATTGGGCACATCTGCTCCGGACTTCTTTACAATGTTGAAGAGCAAGGATGCTACCTTGAAGACTATGACGTGCCTGACCCAAATCAAGTCATTCTCTTTTCAATGAACTCATATTCAATATTCTACTTGTATGTCATATCATTTATATTGTTCTAACATTTGAGCATTCTTTTGGGTACACACATGATTCTTTTGTAGTCAATTGGCAAATTAGCTGTCACCTAAATGGCCGGGCCTAGATAAGTGAGAGTTTCAACAACTTCATCACCTGGTTGAACCATTTCAATGAGGACTCCATCAATCTTTGAAGCCTGGTGTTTAGCTAATGCCTTCAGTGCAGCTTGGATTTCTTTAATATCCTTGTTTTTTGAGCTTATATTATCTCTTGAAATGAATTAGTATTAATTACAACTTTTGATTCAATGTCTTTCCATCTTTGCTTGATGGTTCTTTCATCATTCAATTTTTTTGCACACCGAATCTTCCCATATTGCAACTTGAGGCTTGAATTTTCTCTGGACTCTTTCTATTTGAAATAACCTAACCATATCCTTCCTTCTTAGTTTTCTAGCTCGAGGGCTTTTCAGAGTTCATTAGCACCTTTACCACCTTCTCAATATGCCTCTGCCATATCCTATTCAACTCTTTTCTTTCATTTCTTCAATTTGCCTTAGCCCTCTCCTAGGAAGAACAAGATTCAGACCTTCTGCTGACATCCACTTTGATCTCTCCTTTTGTCCCCATCTTTTAAATTAACTTTTGCTCTTATCTAATTATCATTAGCAACATATGATATACAAGCAGCAGAAGCTTGCTAACTGAGAAGAGAGTTTGAAATTGATGAAAATCAATAGAGGAAAGTCAGGACTGAAACATCCTGTATAAATTACAATTCATCGTTAAACAATCAAAATCCTCACACATGGACCCACGGATAACACCATTCTTAAATAGGAAAATATTGAAGTTGTCAAAGATTTCATTTCACTTGTAATCACAATCAATTCAAGTGGAAAAGGCAGTCAATAAATCAAACAGTGAATTGTATTAAGCAACTTTGTTTCACTGTAGCTTTTTCAGTATTCGAAAGTGAGAATGTCAATTTGAGGACTAAGGTGCACCTGACTCAAACCATGAATATGAAAGTTGGAAAATGAATAGGAAGCAGCAGAAAATCAATGCATTTGAATTATGATATTGCCAAAGAACATTAAAACTGTGAACTGTCATAGAAATAAACCAATCTGTCCTTGAATAAGTATAGCGAGAATGCTTCTTAAGATACTGAAACTTCATCTCACAGACTTTTGACATTTTTATTTCAGGAGTGATATGTCCCTGGAAAAGATTATGAAGTTTGGTAAAGTGGAGAAAAATAGAAAGATGTCAAGGAGCTATATGGGTGCAGTGGTTTAAATAAGAGCTTCAAACATAAAAATTGTGAGGATGGCTCAGGATCGAGCAGTGGTTTTTTGTTTGGTTTGGTTTTGGCTTTCTTTTTTCTGTCTTATTAAGATTGCTATGAGACAGAACCAACTATGAGAACTTTAAGAACAATAATAACAACACCTGGATGAATAATCCTTAGCAAGTATGGGTAAGAAGAATATGAGTTTCTCATTCCTAATTGGTCTTTTTTTTTTTCCTTCACGCTATGAAAATTCCATCCTCTTGGACACAAATGAAACTATCCTCCTTGAAACATTGATCAATTCTACTGGATCGGGGTTCTTAGTCATTTGATGGTTATGTAACAGTGTTATTTGGCAGTTAGGCAACTGTGCAATCAACATTCTAGTGTACTTGTCTCTGACCAGTATCTGTGATTGGATGAGGGTCTGATGCAACACATTTACTAAAGTCACAGCTCTGATTCTATGGAAGGACATTTCTCTCTGTGTGGTTCGCAGCACCTTTTAACCAAAAAGAAATTAAAGGAGAAAGAAGCAAACAGAAGAGAGAACTGACTAGCACCAAGAAAAAGAATCTAGGAATGGATGCCTCCTTTGAACCCAGGATCTCAGTGTGGACAACCTCTTAGACTCAAAAGAAGATCACTGCTCGAATATAAAGAGATTGCCCTTAGATGCTGGGTCCACAGATGTTGCAAGAAAACATCAGCACTCCCCCTGATCCCAAGCAAATAGAATCCCTTTTCTTAGCCCCAGAGCCCTGAACTCAGACCCCTAACCTTATTTATTTATAAGTCGTCCACTTGTGTACTATCTCTGTGAGAGTATCGGATAATTAAAACGACGTTTCTTCTGAGTAGTCTAGAATTATCCCATGATATACACCAAGGCATACCATAACAGGTCAGCATTGCATGTACCTCTGCCCTTTCTGCTAAGGAGTTCACAAAAGTACTTAGAAAATAATAACAAAAATCACTTTAGATACATTATGTAGGGAAAGCGGCATTTTAAATTTTAATTTGTTAAGGGAAATTAAGAAAAATATTTCTTTGCTCTTTTATCTTTTTGTCAGTTTTCCTAATGAAACTAAAACATCACTGACATCGTAATTAATTTTTATTGTGTACATAACTGGTTTGCTTTCTCCGGCAGAAGGCAAGGCATATACAAAGTCTTCCCTATGCTAAGGTTAGGTAATCAATTTTCTATCCCCAAAGACAAAACTAATAGTACGGAGGATTAACACTAAATACGAGCAGCTGCCTTGGTAAGACTGGAGATTTTCTATGGAATCCTGCAATAATGGAGTAGGTAGGAAACAGAATCCTATACACATAGCCCTATCTCTGATTTTTTCATTTTCAACACACCTAGGTGTTTATTTTTAAGCTATTGATAAGGGGAGGATTAATTTTGCTTTGATTCAAGTAATTGCTAATAATCATAAATGCATCTGAAAGAAAAGATGGAATAGTCTTTTTTGCACATTATTTGAGATTTTAGCCTAACCAAGTTTAACACTAATCTAATACACATGAGAATTTCTAAAGGCCAACCACTATACACCTTTTAATATAATTTTTAATGTTCATGTACATTTCTAAATATAATCATGACATCCAATAAACTTTTATAGTAAACTTATTTAATAAAACTATAATTCTGTTATTTATTTTTAATGTTTATCTTCATTCAATATGTCTCCATAAAGACTGACTAAATATAAACAATACCTTCATTTAATTAATGCTGTACATCAATTTTATCTCAAAAGAAAACATATAAGCAATTTTATTTTTCTCTAAGGAGTTTACTGTTAATTCTATTGATGCAATGTAACTCATGAATATTTCAAATCCTATTTAGTTTTAATTCTAGGCATGGTATATACATTCACCTTATATAAGTTTAGCACAATTGATAAACAAAATAATCAGTAATCTTAAAATGGGTCTTGTCCCTATATATTAAACCTCCCTTTATTAAAATAAATAATTTTAGCAACTTCAATTCATTTAATCAAACATTTCTTGAAATACTAATTTTCCTGACCTTCTGTACATGCTGTTTTTTTACTCTTCAAAGCATTGGCCATTTAGCGTGCTGTGTAAGACTAGTTTTCCTAATGCTTTTGATTTATGAAAGTCTTTGCATAACTAGTTTAATCTATTTATGCACACACCTTTAAAGTCACTTGTTCTAATCTTTCTATTTGATATCGTCTGTCAATTTGCAAGCCCATATTTTTAGCTATTGTCCTGTCCATGTGAGTTGTATATATAATTGAGACATCTTTGCGATACGTTCACAACCAGGTGCTAGCTTGATCTACCATCCTGAGATCCAACCTGTCTCTATCCCTCCACAAATTAGTGAAATACTTTAGTCTTCTCCCAGTGTTTCATATTTTAATAAATTTTATCTTCAACCAGTTGGTTCCTAAAGATAGCTATGGATTATCTTTACCATATTCTCTTCTACCCATTTTCTCCCTTTTGATGGTATTTGAATTATCACCTATACCTAGAGACTGAAATTCTAAATTAAATTTAATAAGCCTCCACCATTCTTCATTGTCACTGCTACCATTCCAACATGAGAAGCAGTACCTGAGTCCTTGCTATCCTGTTATGTGTCTCCCTTGATCCACTACTAATTTTAATACCTACCTCTAATTTATTCTTCATAAATTCTGTCCACCATTATTTTTGTGATTCAAGCACTCATTTCCCATTAGTTATTTAAATTGCTTTTAGTTATTTGATTAATTCATAAATTCTACAAGGTTTCTTCCAGGATTTGTGTAATTTTTTTCTAATACTGCCTACTAGTTCCTTCTGCTGTAAGTTTCCCCATTAAATACAGCTCTAGCTGCTGCAACTTTTTAAAAGTTTCTGAGATACAAAAATGTACCTATTACCCCAAAGCAGATCTTCTTTCTTTTCTGTGGACTGCTTTTCTCCCATTATTCACTGAGCCATCTCCTATTGCTTTTCATTTTCCAAGCAGAAGTATTCAAAGACTCACAACCAGAATAAGTATTTCCATTATACTTATTTTTCAGTTTGAAAATATTAATGATTAATTCAGTAAGCTACTTTTCTTTTTTGTTTGTTTTGTTTTTGTTTTTTGGGCATTCCTGCCCTCTGGTGGTCGTGGGAGCTACCCAGCGCTGCTCCTGAGAGCTGCCGCTGGATTTGAACCGCCAAGCATGCAGGTCGCAGTCCCGCACTCAACCACTTATGCCACCGGGGCTCAGACCAGCTCCTTTTCATTCACTTTTGCTTCCTGTCTTCCATGCTGTAACTTTCTCTGTTTATTCCTCTTTGCCTCCACCTCCTATCTTTCACCCTTTTATTTGTATATGCATGCATATAGTACTTTTAAACTGTTTATTTGTAGTCATTTTTTGTATTTATCCTAAGTTTTTTCAGTGCTAGAGACTCAATAACCATTATGCATGCTCTATACTTTTAAAAATTCACTATATCTATGAGTAAGCAAATGAAAAACAATTCAGACAGATGCATTGTATAATTTAAAATTTCTCTAACATGTGAGATTAAATAAAAGTATTGGTATAGAATCAGCAAAAATATCTGAATGTGCTCTAACACACATGAAATGGGTGTTGCTATATCTCTAGTCCTCTATGCAGAATTCTGTATGCCTTGATTTGTGCCACGTTAAAACAGCAATTTTGTTGTTCCTTTGAAATGTTCACCAGTAACAGAGGAAAAATACTTTAATGAGACAGGACCAGATATGAAACAATTTTCATAACTTTCTAAGGTGATCTCTCTGCTTTGAATGTATCTGCCTTGGCAGATTCCACAGAAGGCATTGTCTTGATAAAAACTTTCTCTCTGTCTTGTATGGGTAAATTCAAGTGTTGTTTGTGATTACTTTTTATTCCATAAACTCTTCTTCATGTGGTTTAATCGTGCTTAAAAGATCTGTGGAAAAATTGCCTCGTTGAGCTACCTGATCTTCATGAAATGCGTTTATGTCTCATTGCTAACCATTTGTTGGAGAGTTTTCAGAGACCAGGATGATTGCTTAAAATCAAAGATGCCACTCCATGTGTCATCCCCACATTAGTAGTTATTAGTAGTTTCTGCTGCCTTGTCTTCCAGCTTCTGGATTTAGCCACAGTTTATTCATTCATTGAGAACAATCATCTTCCTTTCCTTGAGTCTCAAACTTCCGAGTCTGAGATTTTTCTTGACTCTTTATAACAGAATTGATCAATCTGAATATGGTTGTCTTGTGGGTGGGCAGCATCCCTGTAAATTGGTTGGGGATCTTCAGTATTAGGGGAAAGAACCACTTGAGAATAGACACTCAACTCACTGACATCAGTTCATCCTGACCTACGATAGTCTTATAAACCATCGGATAACAGGGACTTATACATCAGAGTCTAAAAAGGCAAATTTATTAGAAACCTCCACAGGGACTGTCCTCATCCTGTGAAAGGAGGGAGGGAAGCCTGAGTTCCCCCCAGCCTGAGAATTTTCAACTTTTTTAAAATTATTTTTTTAGGCATCACTACCCTCTGGTAGGAATGGGAGGCCCAGCCTTGCTGCTCCTGGATTTGAACTGCCAAGCCAGTTGGCTGCAGTCCCACGCTCAAGCACTATGCTACCAGGGCTCAGCCCCAGCCTGAGAATTTTGTACTCAATTACTGTCTCCTCACCGCTGAGCTAAAGCAAACATATTAACAGGAGCCTCAGGTTTACTGTTAGCCATTCTTAATAAGCAAGCATTTTAACGAAAGCCAGAGATTTGCAGTTAGCCATTCTTACTCTCATCAATGCACAAACAATTTGAAAACCTACCCTCCTAAGCAAGCAAACCCTTCCACCAAGGAACTTCCATTCCTGTTAGAACATTAACTTTCTGTATTGCTTCCCTTCTACCCCTGTCCCAATCTTAACCAATGGGTCTAAGTCTTTAGTTAATTTTCCACATCCACAATGGCACTACAGGACAGTGCTTCTGATACTGTAACCCTATGTGAGCATAAAGCTTTGTTTTTTTCCAGAGGACACTCTGATGATTCTGAACTGCTGATCTTATAGTTAGCAGTCCAGGGTGTAAACTCTATGCCAACATGTTTCATTTATTGGTTAAAAACTACACCACTTTCCTAAAGCATTATTTCACAGCAAATCATACTTTATTTTGCATCATCATTTTTTTCATCATCATATGTCTTTAGACACTGAAACACCAAATTATCATCTGCACATAATAGTTATGTAAACCTTTAAAAATATAACAGAATCATGGAAATACATACATAGCTGTATATTTTGTATAAACATCAAATGCTTTAAATATTTTTCTTGTTTTGTAATTAGCAGAATACATTGTCCAACTAAATGTTTAAAATTCTTACTTTGAGGACTGAAAACAGTAATAATCTTATACTTCAACAGTAATATGCTATTATCATATTAAAGTGTAAATGTATCCACTTGCTAACAAATGTTTGCTGATTTAATCATCATTGATAACAAATAAATTCTAAGTACCTACTAACCTATTCAAAATTATTTTCAGTGTTCACTAAGTCAGCGGGAGACTTTGAAGATGTTTTGCCTCTCTACACTGAACAGCCACTTCTGATAAGGTTTACGGTGGATTGTGCATTCCAGAACACCAGGAAAGCCAGCCAACAGCACCACTTTAGTGCTTTGTGAGATAGAAGCCTGAAGAGAGTTGAGTACTTTGTAATAGTTAAAAATAAAAAGTAATTTATTATAATAACATCATCTTGCACTTTTAATGTACAAATCCACACAAAATTTAACTCAAGAAATAACTATTGAAACACTTCGGGCTTGGTACCATGGTTCACAAAATTATAAAGTTTCTGATTTCACTTAAAACTCAGAAATGAGCAAAAGAGTAACATGGAGTAAGGATATATAATACCATATGCTCATAGAAGGATTAAATTAAAGTTGCACAAAGCAAAGAAAGGGAAGAAATTTCTAACTATCCTGATGAATTAGACATTTTGGGAAAGGTGACAATTCAGTTATATCGATAGCATACGTGATTCAATGAATGAGTTTGTATAAGTTAGTGCCTATAGATGAATAAAAATGGTTAGTTAGAGTATTTTAAAAAGGGGCAAACTGAGATGAGCCCTGGTGGCATAAGTGGTTGAGTGCGGGACTAAGGCCTACAGTCTTGGTGGTTCAAATCCAAAGGCGGCTCTCAGGAGCAGCAATGGGTAGCTCCTATGACCACCAGGCGGGTAGTGATGCCCCCCCACCCTCCACACACACACACACACAAACAAAACAAACAAAAAAGAGTCAGACCTCTAGAATAATATTTGAAAAAATGGATGTAAATGATAAGTGACTTAATCTAGCTAGAGTTTGAAAGTTTTTAGTAGGAAATAAAATTGAGAAGAAAGATTAAAGTTGATCTTAGATTTACACTTCATATTAAAGGAACTACACTTTACTTCAGTGTCAATGGAATGTCAATGAATTTTCAAGAGATGGTTTTATAAAAATATATGAACTGCAAAAGAAAATATATTTATTCTCCCTCAATTCTATGTGCTTCCTCACTGTGTGCCAAAGAAATGACCTGTGGAAATTCACTAAACAAAAGAACATGACTGAGAAACTGAACCACATTCTCTCTCTCCTCTCTCTCTCTCTCTCTCTCTCTCTCTCTCTCTCTCTCTCTCTCTCTCTGTCTCTCACTGCTCTACAGTCAGTTCAGGATACAGAGTATTTATGAAGAGAAAAAAATAAACATGGAAACCAAGGAAATTAAAGGTGCGTGGTGCATTACACCATTAAAACAATGTACATGTTGAAGAAAAACATGTTGAAGTGCTCCCTATGCTCCAATCTTAATTAGTTGGGAACTTCTTAAATTCAAAGCATAGCTATTTGTTCTTTAGGAGTCAGTTCAATTTATGATATATCTAATGATGAGACTGTCATCTGAATATTTTCCTGTGCTACTAAAAGAATTTTACTTCCAAGTTCATTTTTACTCAACAGGAATGAATTTCAATTACAAATGACTACTTTTATTGGCTGTGTTAATATCAAAGAGAAATGGACACTGCCTCCAAAACAAGGACAATTAAGACCATTAAGACAATTCAAATTTAAGGTGACCACTGTGTGCTACAGAGTAGAACTAATCCACCGGATTTTCCTGGCTGTCATCTCTGTGGAAGCAGATTGCCTTGTCATTCTTCCATGATGCTGCATGGTGGGCTAGACAAGAAAGCATTGAACAGTAGCTCAGTACACACCTGCTGTGCCTCTCAGGGACTGCTTGCATCACAATATGGGCCATTAAGTCTTTGTTTGTAACCAGTAGGACTCACTGTGATGCACTTTAATTCCATTATCCCAATCATTCTAATAGGATTCTCGGGCAACTCAATAACGAAGAGACTTCTGAAGAAGCAAATTGTTTGAGAACAAAGATTTATATCACCTACTAGAGAAAGGTGACATTAGGCTGAGATGCTGACAGAGAGGAGGGAAGCAAAGTGGTGGAAGCAGGTGGTTAAGCTTACATTCAGCTTTCTATTTATTTATGAAGGAGGACTTTATGATTGCATACCATTTGTGTTTGCTGTAGTCAAGACACTTTGAAATGCATCTGCTCCTACACAATCATCACATCATTGTTCTGAGGTTTCAGTAGCTTGTTTGCAGTCTCTGTATAGATTCCTCTCATTGAGGGTCTTCTTCTTTTGTACTGTCCCTCTGCTTTACGAAATACGATGTCCTTTGTCAGAGATTGTTCTCTCCTGACAACATGTTCAAAGTATGTGAGAAGTCTCACGGACCTTGCATCTAAGGAACATTCTGGCTGTGCTTGTTCCAGGATAACTCTGTTTGTTCTTTGGCAGTTCGTAGTGCTTTCAGTATTCTTCATCAGCACCATAATTCACAAACATTAATTCTTATGTAAGGTCATTATTACGCAAATTTCAACTTTCATATGAATGTGAGGAAATTGAAAATACTTTGGTGTGTGTGCCAGGTGCATTTGGTCTTCAAAGTAATACTTCCTTGCTTTCCAACACTTCAAAGAATTATTTTTCTTAATTTTATCTTTTAATTTTTTTCCTAACTCTAATCCCAACCCTAACTACACTTTAAAAATTCTTATGCAGAAAAGTTGTTCAATTCCCTTTGGTCTCTTGACTACTGGTTAAATGGACATTGAATATTGATAAAAGAAAAGCTGAAATATCTGAAAACAGGAAACTTTTCTCCATTTATCATGATATTAATTATTGGTCAGGCTAGGAGACTTTTAATTTTCTTTTATTTATATTGAGTTATAAATATAGATACTAAAGGCTGTCGTTCTTGATCTTCATCAGCAAGTGCATCATGTCCTCCTTTCAGCAAGCACGGTTGTGTCATCTGATATAGGCTTCTTCCAAACTGGACAGCACACTTCTTTCTATTTGCACGCTACTCTGATTATTTGCTCAGAGTATAGATTGGCTAAATTAGGTGAGAGGACTATCACTGTGCCAGTATCACTAAAACTGTATCACAGGTTTCCTGATTGTAAACAATGCAGTATGCCAAGGTGCCCCACGGGTAGTGTATCATGGAGATTGAGGCACACAGGACAAATAAGGCAGCTGCCTGGTCTGAAGATCCAAGAGTGAGAGAGAAAGGTAAGACTCACCAAGCCACTTATATCTCTGCCCTTCATTTAACGTAACATGTCTTCATTGGCCATGTTGTCACAACAAAGCTACCTATCTTTATTGGACATGTTGGCACAGCAACCCTACCTATCACAGGAGTTAAAGGGGTGGGGTGGCGAATGGCTACAATAATGACTCTCTTTTAGTCAGTTAACCAAGAAACTTTCTTTTAATTATTCTGTCATAGAGAAGTGAGTGCTTCCAGTGCTTTATCAGTTTGGTCAAACATTTCAGCTTATATTCCATCAATTCCTGGTCTTTTTGTAAGGGGCTAATGCTTTCAGAGCAGCTAGGAATCCTTGCTTCAGTACAATTGGTTCTTGTTTATATGTGACCTTTTTTTGTTTTTTGTTTTTTGGACATCACTGCCCTCTGGTGGTGGGAGTAGGAGGCCCAGCCTTTGCTCCTGTGGAGCTGCTGCTAGAATTGAACCTCCATCCCAGGGGTCCGCCATCCTACGCACAACCACTACGCCACCAGGGTTCAGCCCCTTTGTATGCAACCTTTTTACATTGCTGGATGTGGACTAGTTCTTTTTGGTAAAGTGACACTTTGTATATTTCCCTTCTTTTGTTTATATGGGTTTTTTTTTTTGAGTGTTTTTGCATCGTCTTGCCAATAGAAACTTTCATGATGACAATTATAAGTTAATACATATTGTAATTTTGTGTATCACCTTTTATGAAGTAGCCAGTTGTAATTAATTTTTTTTTTAATTTTTTTTTTAATTTTAGGCATCACTGCCCTCAGGTGGTGGGAGTAGGAGGTCCAGCCTTTGCTCCTGGGAGCTGGAATTGAACCTCCAACCCAGTGGGCCACAGTCCCGCGCACAGCCACTACGCCACCAGGGCTCAGCCCCAGTTGTAATTAATTGTTTAGGCTTTTAAAAGTTGCTGTCCATTCTTGTTGTTAGATGATGTTGAGAGAGTTCTCCCTCATCATGACCCAATGAACAACAGAAAACGAGACAAAACGAAAAACACTGCCCTTTCCCTTGCCACCCTCACAGTTGTTCACCTTGAGCCCATCACTGCGGCCAATGTGTTGATGCATCTTGTGGAAGTTCTTCCTCCTTGGCAATACCCCTCTATTTACCAAACATGATGTTCTTCCCTGGGAACTGGTCTCCCCGGGCAACATGCCCAAAGTACGTGGGGTGAAAGTTCCACATCCTTTCCTGTAGGCTGTTCTTCTTCAAAGATAGATCTGCTTATCCTTTTGGATATCAACGGTATTTTCTCTGTTCTTAGTTAGCAACCAAATTCAACTGCAAGGATTCTTCTATGGTCTTCCAAGTAAGGCTCATGGAAACAGCAGTGAAAAGATCAAATGATGCATAGTGTTGCACAAGACCTCCTGAGAGTGTTTCCTGAAAAGTAAGACTGGTACTTCGGTCTAAGGAGAATGAGGCTGAAATTATTATATCTTCACTGGCCTTATATTCCTGGGAAAGTTGACATTGCATAAGGCTTCAGGGAGAAGAGTGATCAAATTCATCTGATCTGTGAAGCAAATGTTTAAGCACTTTGGTCACTGTCATCAATGTCAATTTTAAATTCTAATAAGAATATCTATTTTTTATTTTTTTAAGAATATCTATTTTTAATTCACTTGTCTTTCAGGATGCAGTGCCACTGTGACTTGTGTGCTGTTGTGTTGCTGAAATCTATGTTGATTATATTTCAAATACTACTATGGTGACTCAATTAAGGTTTGGGCAAAGCTTCCATACTAAGAACAGACTTTGAAGAAGGAATAGTATATCCACTCTAAGTAATAACCTCCTGGAAACTATATTAATAGTTTAATAGTCTGGTGAATATAAGCAAACCATTGTCAGAAACAAAATCAAAGAGGAGCCCCTCTGGTGAGGAGGCACTTCATAGTGGACCATCAAAGAACTGATTTCTCAAAACTCTCATTCACTGCCATTGAGTGAATTTGATGTCCAAGAGACCCTTATAAAGTACCATCTTCCTCCTGTTTGAAATGACAGTCAATTATAATGACACAGTGGATTAACACATATGGGAATAAAGGCTTCGCTACTTCGTGTATTGATGAGGTATGGCTCAAACATGAGAAAATAAAGTGTCAAGTTCCCATTATTGGTTAGAATTTGGAATGTACAAAGTGTGAATATAGGAAAATCAGAAATTGTTAATAAAAAAAGGAAATGCATAAAATTCAGTATTCTTAGTGTTACCTAGCAGAAATGCACAGGTATTGGCCATCCAAACAGCATATGATTTACTAGGGTAGAGATGACACAATCAAGAGGATTGATTTGCAAATGAATGCGAATATCCTTTGCATTCATTGTCAAAAAAGATATTTCAATATCACCTCCAAGTGCAGAACTATGAATGCAAATGCTTTTCAAATATACTTATCAACAAACTAAAGCTAGTGATACAAAAATTAAAGAATTCTACAAAGTCTTCAGTCAAAAATTGATAAAACATGCAATCATGCGGTAGTTATTATTAATGGTGATTGGAATACAGAAGTTGGAAATAAAGAGGAAGGGACAGAGTTGGAAAATACAATGTTGTTTATGGCAAAAAAAAACTAGAGATCTCATGACAGAGTTTTGCTAGACCAAGGTACTATGCATGTGAACTCTCCAGATGGAATACACATAAGTGAAATTGACTGCATCTGTGGGGACAGACACTGGGGAAATTCATTATCAGCAGCTGAAACAGGCAAGGAGTCAACTGTGAAACAAATCATCAATTGCTCATTTGTAAGTTCAGGTTGAAGCTGAAGAAAATTAATCTAGCTGAAATAGACCCTGCATCTCTCATATCTTAATTTTAAAAAATCTCAAGAATAGAATGGCTACATTGTATGCTAATAATAGAAGATCTGATGAGTTTGGGGGACAATATCAATAGCATCATATATATAATAAGAAAGAAAGAAATATTTTTTAAAAAGAAGAAAGGAAAAAAATCATAAAAACATAGGAATGGAAAAGATGTGGAAAAAGCATAAAGTGCCTGAAGCTTGCTCTTAATTATAGGGTTGCTGTAATATTGGAAGGAAGGAAGGCTTGAAGGAAGACTTACTAACAACCTGTTATATGCAGATAGCACAGCATTGCTTGCTGAAATTGAAGAGGACTTGAAGCACTTGGTGATGAACAAACATTGCATCCTCCAGTGTGTATTACAAGGCAATATAAAGAAAACCCAAATCCTCCTTACCTGGATTGATAGGTAACATCAAGATAAACACAGAAATGGTTGATGTCATCAAATATTTCATCCTGCTGGGGCCAAGGTTGATGCTCCTGGAAGCAGCAGTCAAGTAAAGGATGCGTTGCATTAGGTCAATCTGCTGCATAAGATCTTTTGAACGTGTTGAAAAACAAGGAAATTACTTTGACCACTAAGGTATGCCTGACCTCAGCCATGTCATTTTCAGTTTCCTCATGCCAAAATGGATGCTTTCAAGAATTTCCTCATATCAAAATAGATGCCTTTGAAGTATGATGCCAGTGAAGAATATTGAAAATACCATGATTACCAAAAGATCAAATAAATCTGCTTTGGGAGAAGTACAAACAAAATGCTCCTCAGAGGCAAAAATGGCAAGTTTCATCTCACATATTTTTGATGTATTTTGAGAGAAAAATTAGTCCCAGAAGGAGGATAGCATGTTTGGTAAAGTAAAGGAGCAGCAAGAAAAGAGGCAAACCCTCAACAAGCTGGATTGACACTGTGGCCTCCATAAGTGGTCAAACAGAACAATTGTGCGTGCGACACTGGCCTGGGTGATGTGTCATCTCATTGTTATAAGTCGGAACCAACTTGAGGGCATTTAGCAACAACCACAGAGTCACCTTGGAAGAGAGGCCTGGTGAGCTACTGTCAACATCCTATAGAATGTGTTTCTACTCTAAGCTACACTCAAGTAAATGACAATCAGTGGTTTTGACTTAGTTTGATGATACCTGGAAAATAGAGAGAAAGAAATGATAGAAAATTATATTGGGAAGGAAATATTCTCTCTGAACAGAGACCAGGAGTAGATATTGAGAGATGAAGGAAAGACTATGTTAGATGTTTCTCATTTGACTATGCAGATCCTTTCCCCACACTGCTCTCTATTCTTCAAAGCCCCAGGATGTTGAACTACTTGGTTTGGTTTATTTTGCTGCATTTCATTGCACCTTTAAATGGGTGTAAGTCAATATGTAGTAGCAGAAGGTTAGCAGATAAGATGAAAGGAGGAAAGCAAAACCATATAAACAAGTTCTCCAGCAGCCTGCATTTGTGTTTCACTTGATTTGTCGCTGCCTGTAAACCATAGTCTCCACCTACTTGCAGATGACCCTTCCCACTTTCCATGGACATCTCACTGCCCTTCCTTCTCCCTCTGTGTCCTTCCTCTTAATATGCGCATGGACCAGGCTTTACACAGCTTTTGGCCAATTGGAGTTTGGAGTTCGGAGTCTGAAGTCCTATCCTTCAGTCAATTAAGAAAGGAGAAAAATGCACAGGGATATTTCCAAATAAAATGTATAGATTTTAAACAATATGTGCTGCATGAGGGTGTCGAAGGAATAGTATCCTGTTTTGAGTGCTATCTTTTTAAAATTCAAAACATTGATGAATATATTTTTAAATTCATCATATGAGGTCACAAGATATTAATCCATGTTTATATATCTGTTGCTAAGTAAGAAACTATAATCTGTAGTAAGCAAATGTGTATCAAATTAATTGTTCTAAAGTTCATAAAATTCTACATCCTTCTTCAGAAATCAAATGAGAAGTAAATTTATTTTTCCCATTAAAATTCACTCAGTATCATAAAACTTCATTCTTTGTACTCAAAATTTTATATTTAAAATAATCCTTCTAAGGGGCTGAACCCCGGTGGCATAAGTAGTTGAGTGCGGCACCGCGGCCCATGGGTTTGGCGGTTCAAATCCAGCGGTGGCTCTCAGTAGCAGTGCTGGGTAGCTTCCACAACCACCAGAGGGCAGTGATGCCCAAAAACAAACAAAACAACAACAACAACAACAACAACAACAAAAAATCCTGCTAAATTTAAACTTATACGTGCATCATGATTTGTCACATAAATATTTAGTGATTTGCCAATATTTTAAATGTAGAAAACAGTATTATTTTATTAAAGATCCACAACCTGTTAATTTTTATGTTTGTGCTTTTATTATGGCTTTCATCTTTTTATGTTTTAATATAAAAGAACATCCTGATTTTTCATTTTATCAAAAATAAAGTGGATTTTGGAATGTAACAAAAAAGAGAAGCACCTACAGCAATTTACTAGGATAAACAAACTTATTTTATATTCCAAAGCTTATAAAAATACTAGTATGTTTAATTCTTTTTGAAAAGTATATCTTTTTGCATTGTCCTCAACATAATTGTCAACAAATTAAGTAAATACTGATTTGTTTACTATATTTATAAAAATAAATTAAAAGACAAAAGGATGCTGATAAATATTTTTAAAAAATCTCTAGGTATATATTGTGGTAAAGTGAAATCACTTGATATGGATCTTCTTCCCATATCTTTAAACTGCCCACAAATCATGCAAATAGGATGAGTAAAGCTGTACTGCAAGGAAATTGTCAGTTTGGGTATTCCACTAGGTATAAAAATGAGCCATTTCTATCTAAGAACAAAAAGAAATCACATCATTGTGAATTAGGGGGATGTAGAATGAAGACCCAAAACCCATCTGTAGGTTATGGGATATCCCCTACAGAAGGGTCACAGGAAGGAGATGAGTCAGTCTGGGTGCAGTATAGCACCAAAGAAACATATAACTTTCCTCTAGTTTTTTAATGACCCCTCCCCTGCCCCACTATCATGATTCTAGTTCTGCTTTGCAAATATGACTGGCCCAGAGGAGATATCCTGTTACAGATAAGAGCTGGAAACACAGAGAATCCAGGACAGATAATCCCCTCAGGATTATCAGCGATGCCAGGAAAGTAAGGGGGAGGTAGGGGCAGAAAGGTGGAACTGATTACAATGATCTCCTTGAGGGATGGACAACAGAAAAGTGCATCATGGGATACATTTGTCAGTGTAACACATGAAAAAATAATAATTCTTTATAAGTTATGTGTTCATGGAGGAGGGAGAGTGCGTGAGGGAGGGGGAAAATGAGGTGCTGACATGAAGGGCTCAAGTAGAAAGCAAATGTTTTGAGAATGATGATGGCAACAAATGTACAGATGTGCTTGACACAATGGATGTACATATGGATCGTGATAAGAGTTGTACAGACCCCCAATAAAATGATTCTTTTTAAATGAGCCATTTCAGAAGCAGGAAGAGGAATCCAATGACTATCAAAAAAGGAGGCCCACACTCTCACCTGGAGGCACCAGATACTCGAGGGTCCCAGTGCCAAGACTCTGCACAGAGAGGTAATCTTCCAGACCCACAGAATGAATAAAGCTAACTGTTTTAAGGCAGGAGTCTGCATTGCAGAGTGGAGAGTCCATTGAGCATCTATGTGCACTGCAGGAGTTTTTTATTATTTGCCCAGGCAAGGCAAAGGTGAAAATTCAGTGTAGTTGAGAAGCTGTGTGTCAGAGACTGGCATGACTAAGGAAAAGCAGCACTGTAAGCAAAATGACGTCTCCTTAAGGTTTTCTGATCCTGACTTGTGGCAACCTATTAGCTACCCAGAGAAGTTCCCATCATCTTGAGTGCTGCCTTGTGAATTCTCGGTGGTCATCACAATGAGTTATCACGCCCAGCAGAGTGCTATAGGAAGGATGGCAGGTGACCATGCAGGGCAAAAAGGATGGAGCTTGGAGGCTTAAGTGACCCCTGTTTCGTGACAATCAACCCTTGGCAGATATGAGGTCAGATTCTTCACTTTCCTTCTGCAGCCAGAGAAGGCAGCGAAGCAGGGCACAAACATAGCCCTCTTACCATTTCCTCAACATTTGATTCTATTTCAACTTTCAGACTTTTTTGAGTTAAAAAAATAAGGCCTGAATCATGATTTCCTTATTACCTTAATTTATTTATTTCAAATTCATTCATTAGAAGTTCAATGTTTGATAAAGCAATTTTAGCATGTATGAAAATGTCTTTTTCTTATATCGTCACAAAGATTTTCATAAAAGAAAAGGAAAATATAACAACTACTCTGTCATGTTTCTTCTTCATTATTTGTGCCAATATTTCACAACTGCTTTCAGTGTCCAAGATCTAATGTATTTTCTGAGGTTGACTTTAAGAAATAGTTCAAAAGTATACTTGTTCGCCTTGAGAAGTATGTAGAAAAGCAACTTTGTAGAGGTACTATTATCTAGAAACTCTCAGAGACTCATAAATACTAATTTTTTGTTTGTCTCTATTATTTCCCAAATGGTAGTTTATGAAATGGACTGATCTCACCTGAGAAATACAAAAATATGGACTGATATAATAGACATATGGTGAAAATATAAATTATTTTATTATTAAGTAGGTATATAAAATATTCATGAAACAACATTCTATTATTTGATTTGAAAATAAAATTTTATTGGTATATATTGTGTTTTTCTTCATGATCTCAAAGGCATTCTCTTAAAAAAAAATACCAGATATACCCTTTTGGCATATGTAGGTCTAAAAACTAATTTTTAGAATGAAAGTCTAGCAAAATCCCCCTCAGAAATATCTCTGAATAAAAATAAATTGATGGATGTACAATTTCCATGCAATTGTAAATCAAATAGACTTGTCACAGAAAATTGGAGGAACTTGGCTCTTGTCATTTGATTTGTTTGTATTACTTTGGATATCCATTCTTTTTCCTTTCTCTTGACGCTAGCTTCTTAGTAAAGTCTTTGAAGAATTGCTTCTTCCATTTGCTCACAGATGCATTGTATGAATCCAAGGCTGCCTGACTTTTCTTTGATGCCACATACAAAACACCACCCACACTCATTGACGTCCCTTGAAACTGGTTCATAGTGACCTCTAAGACGAGGGTAGAACTGCTGGTTTCCAAAACTGTAATTTTTTACAGTTGTAGAAAAATTCATCTTTGTCCTGAGGAGTGACCAGTGGTTTTGAACTGCGAACACCATGGTTAGCAGTCCAAGGTACAATGCACCATGTCAACCTTGAATTCATTTAATCAATTATTTCTCATAGTTTTACAAATAAGCCTATCTCTTTAATCTTGAAATGTTAGGAGAGTCTGGCATATATATATATATATATATATATATATATATATATAATCTCAAAGGGACCAGATTTTAATGGGACACCATTGACCAGGGTGGGGTGGGGGGTCCTTATTAAAATCTTGGTCTATATGGAGCAAAATTTTCATAGAGCAAAAATAGTATTGTAATATATTTATTTTAATTTTAAAATTCCACAGGATGTTGTTACATTCTTAAAATGCTGGACATCTGGTAACCTTAATGTATATATATATATTATTAGAATAATATGTATCCTAATATATATATTAGAATAATTACACCAACTTCTCATTTATTAATAGCCCTAGGTTAGGGTTCTCAACCTTCCAATGCTGCAACCCTTTAATACAGTTCCTCCTGTTGTGGTGACCCCACAACCATGAAATTGTTTTTGACGTTACTTCATAACTATTATTCTGTTACTGTTATGGACCAGCATGCAAATATCTGACATGCAGGATGTATTTTCATTGTTACAAATGAGCATACCGTAATTAAACATAATTAAAGCATAATGAATAATCACAAAACAATATGTAATTGTACACTGTGAAATATTTATGTCTTTTCTGATGGTCTTAGGCGACTCCTATGAAAGGGTTGTTTGACACCCAAAGTGGTTTTGACCCACAGGTTGAGAACAGCTGCTCCAGGTACTGCCATTTCACATGAATACATACTAAAAACAACCCTACTACCCAGATATCTGTGGTTCATAACAAATTTGGATGATCTGGAGAAGAATGGGAATTCCAGAACGCTTCATTGTGCTCATGAGGAACTTGTACATGGATCAAGAGGTAGTTGTGCAAACAGAACAAGGAAATGCTACATGGTTTAAAATTAGGAAAGGTATGAGAGTATTCAATCTTCTTATCATACTTGCTCAATCTGTATGCTGAGCAAAGCATCAGAGAATCTGGCTCAAGTGAAAACAAATGTGACCTCAAAGTAGGAGTAAGACTTATTGAAAACATCCGATATGCAGATAACAAAACCTTGCTTGCTGAAAATGAGGACTTGAAGCACATGATTATGAAGATCTGCAGGCTTCAGTATGGATTGCGACTCAATGCAGTGAAGGCCAAAATCTTGACATCTGGACTAAAAGGAGCATCATGATAAAAGGAGACAAGATTCAAATTATAAAGGATTTTGTCTGCCTTGGATTCACATTCAATGTTCATGGAAGAAACAGCAAGAGATCAAAAGACTTGTCCTAGTAAGTAAATCTGCTCCATGAGACGTCTTTAAATAACAAAAAGTCAAGGTGTTACTATAATTAAGATTAAGGTGTGCCTGACCCACACCAGGGTACTGTCAATTCTCTCATATGCATGTGACAGTCAGACAGTGAATAAAGTAGATGGAAGAAGAATCAACACATTTGGTTTGTGGTGCTAGAGACCACTGACAGCACCATAGATTGCTAGAAGCAAAAGGAATTTTCTTTGGAAGAAATATGGCTAGAGGAAGATGAAATCTAGTCTTACATACTTTGGACATGTTGTCAGAAGAGGAGAAATCTGTTGCTGAAGAAGGAGATCATGTTTGGTAAAGTAGAAGGGCATCAAAAGGGGGGGCCCTCTCAGAAATGGATTGACACAATTGCGGCAACCACGGGTTCCAGCCTCGGAACAACTGTGCATATGCTGGCATGAGGCTTCCATGGGTTGGAACCAAATTGATGGGACCTACCATCTACCACATCCACCTGTTTGCACATAAACAACATTCACCTGACAATAATGAAGTCTGAGGGGAGAATCACACTGTCTGGGGCCTTTAAGGTTACGTATCAACTTGTCTAGGTCATGATTCTCAGTCTTTTTTCTTTTTTTTATCAGTTAGGTAGTAATGTAATTTAGCAAGTATGTAAATGTGTAGTCTTTTTTCATTCTGTGACATGATGTGCTCATTTCTTACAGAGCATATGGTTTCTATACACAACAAGAAAACAACAACAAAGAACAAACACATTCCCATCACGTCAGCGCCTACTCATAGTGGCCATCCCGGAAAGGTAGAACTACCTGTGTGAGTTCCTGAGAGAGCAGAAAGCCCAGTCTTCCCCAGGGACGTATTGGTGCTTTCCAACTGTGGACCTTGCAGAATACAGGCAGTGGTTCTCCACCTTCCTAATGCCATGGTCCTTTCGGACAGTTCCTTATGTGGTGGTGACCTCCCCCCAGCCATACAATTATGTTTGCCGCTACTTCATAACTGTCAATGGGATACTATGATGAATCGGGCAACGCCTGTGAAAGGGTTCTTCAACACCCAAAAGGGTTGCGACTGGTAGGGTGAGAACTGCTGGTCTAAGGTGTACCCACTGGGGTACCAGGGCTCCCTTGAGCTTTCATGTAACTGTCTGATTTATGGCACGTAGCTTGTTAATAATGGAGGAGAGGGCAGCATGGCATTTTTATTTATATAAGAAGATTATCATCGCTTATTATGCAAACAGATTTTCATTTACAATCTAGAATACCAAAGGATTACTTTCAACACTCTGCTCTTCCAGAAATATAAATTCAATCTACCTATAAAATATTTCAATTATTAATCAAGTTCATTTTTTAAAGTTTAATCTAGTAAATGTAGTCATTTAATGTTTCCCTTTTCTATTAGCATTAATACAGTTTTGCTTAAGGCACAAAATTCTTAAATCAATTATATCATGTTTGTGAATTATCAATTTAAATTACTTTCTTTAGATTGTGGCTTATTTAAAATACAGGCATGATATTAACAAATCACCAACATCACAACCTTCTAGTGTGAGTGCCATTAGTATTCTTTTTACAAATACAGCATGCAACCTTGAATTATTCCATTTCAAAGCATTAGTTTTTTTTTATTTTTAGGCATCACTGCCCTCAGGTGGTGGGAGTAGGAGGCCCAGCCTTTGCTCCGGGGAGCTGGAATTGAACCTCCATCCCAGTGGGCCGCAGTCCCGTGAACAACCACTATGCCACCGGGGCTCAGCCCCTCAAAGCATTAATTTTTGTTTCCCAATTTTTAAGTAATTTTATTGGGGATTCATACAACTCATCACAATCCATGCATCCATACATTGTCTCTGGGATATTTGTACATTTGTTGTCATCACCATTCTCAAAACATTTGTTCTCTTTGATCCCCGTTTCCCAAACTTTTTATCTGTTTAGCATTCACAGATTTATGCACTTGTTTTTTCAACTTTTCCATCTCATTATCCTCAATGTACTCCCCTGTGTCCTTCCACAGCTTCTTGCCTCCATTCCTGCTTCTTTCCTAAGCCCCTATCCTGAGTAAATGTTGCCAAATATGGTTGATTGCTATCGTATGGGGATGAGCTCTATTCCAGTCCTGGTGTGTGACTAACGACTGTCGTCTTGAAAGGTCCCACCAATCTACAACTGAACAATAAGTCTGACCTGCTACGATTTTGAGTTAGACCCAACACGCTTCTCCTTTCTCTCCAGGGTCTTGTAATGTAAACTTTGACAGAGTAACTGGTAGTGGTAGTTGTTGTTCTTGACAGGAGCCATCGAGTCAGTTCTGATCTGTGCATAGAGGCTTACGCACAGCTGAACAAAACTGCACAGTCCTGCACCATCCTCAAAGTTGTGCCTGTGCCGGGGGGCCCCTGGATGCAGTCACTGTGTCAATCCATCTCCTTGACAGCCTTCCACTTTACTACATACAGTGTTCTTCTCCAGGGACTCACCCTTCCTGGCAACATGCCCGAAGTACGTGATTTTGCCTCCAAGGATCGCCTGGCCTTCCTTTCTCCAACACAGACCTGTCTGTCCTTTTAGCAGTCCATGGACTTGTCACTATTCTTCCCTAACACAACTAAAATTCTCTTCTGAGAATGCCGAAGGCTGATATATGACTTTAAAAAAACACTTTATCAGGAGCTCTTACAGATATCATTACAACCCATGGATCCTTTAGATCAAGCATAATTGTACAATTGCGACTCTCATCATTTTCAATGCATTTTCTGTTTGGACTCTTTGATTACAGTTCTCCTCCCCATCCCCCCTCCCTACCTCATCACTTCCCTCAACCTTCAGTATTAATATTATTTTTTTCCTAAACTTATACCATCTTATGTAGCCTTTCTCCTTAAATTCTGATATTCATTCCTTTGAGTGGGATTATAGAATTATCAAAGTTATCTGGCCACTTTTCCCAAATGCTCAGGAACTTAATACTCCTCTTATAGTTTCTGAGAGGATACACTACCTTAAATTCTGTTTATTGAAAAATGTTGGTTGTACCCCTGTACATAAGCAGGACTAACAAGAGTAGTGAATGCTTATCATGAGCTTTTAAGACACCAATAATTGCTCACCAATGTAAGCTATAAAACATTATCTTGTAAACTATGTCATGTCAATTGACCTTAGTTTAGTATCACTCATGAGCCTTTAAGCCCAAGGACATATTCTTCAAGTTTAGGCTATGTGTAAGAAATGTTCATAACTCTTTCCCTCATATACTCTGTTACATGTGTAGATATATTTGCATCAAAGTTAAATAAGCATATACAGATACCTTCTGCAAAAATCTCTCTATATAGTTGTGGATCTCCTCCCACTCTTACGCCTACATTTGTTCAGACTAAATGTCTCTCCAAGTATCTGCACTTAAACTACCACTGTTGTCAGATTGTTTACGTAACAGTTCTTGCCTTTTGGTGGGGCTGTGATTTTCAAACAAAAACAAAACACATATATGGATAAAATATATAGGTATGCACAATAACCTAACAGATAAACGTAAATGTGGCGCTCCATTGGATGGGAGCAAAACACCAAGACGAACGTAATTAACAACCTGTAAACCTCCAAGCAGTCTAACTTCTCACCTTAGAAATAGAAACCTCCCCGCCCAATACATTACACTGTTGACACTATATGCAAAACTTCCTAGCACTTTTGCGTTCAAACATATTTCACATTTCTAGAAAAGGAATGGATGGAGATAGACCCTTACAACCGGCACCAAGGAACAAATCAGTGTCTCTGCTTTCATACCAACTACATAGCGCACCAGCATGACTGCTGCATGCAGTGTGCAGAGTCACTGAGTGTCTATTTCCTATACGCGTTTTCAGCTGCTTATTTAACAAAACAAAAAAGTATTCCATCCGCATCACATTCACATGAACATCTTAACAGTCCAACTCTGCCTCTGGCACTTTCTGGTGTCAGAGGCTACCATCTGGAGGGTGGTTGTGTATAGTAAATGAGTTTTAACAGAACCAATTGTGTGGGTTTTCTCCAGAGGAAAGAACCCTTAACTGAAAATATTCTTAGGACAGCATTGAATATTTCAGAAAGAGAGCCTGCCCTACCTATTTGCTATATACACACTTGCTACCAGCTGTTTTATGCAGCCTTGGCTCTCCAGCTGAGACAATTAAGGGAAGGGGATTTGGCATTCTGTATAAATATGAGATAAGACACAGGAGCTGCTTCCCGTTTGGCAGAGCATAGGGCACAAACAAGGCTCTGCTCCAGAATAAAGACTTTTTAATCTTATAGGCAATGATCGAGAATGAAATAGGCAGATGCTCAGAGGATAATGGGTGGAAATATGGAAGCCTGGACATCACCAAAATGTTTAAAATTAGATTAACTACAGAAGAATAATTGTATGCTCAAAATCAGACGATGAAAGAAAAATATTAAGTTTTTGGGTAAGGGGGGCAGACTGGGATAGTTTGTGATCTGTGTTATTTTTCCTTGCACTCAAAAAAATAAACCCCACATTCAAAAGCAAAACCCTCCACCCTCTCTGCCATAGAGTTCAGTTGACTGCATACCGGTTCTACACTGCGTCTGGTTAAACATGACCTGTGACCGTGAGAGTGCTCTTCTGCCTGTACCTACTGAGATGTCATCAAGAGAATAGTATTCATGGAGTTTTATGAATTGATGACAGAGCTATGGGTATGCTCTTTTACAGAATTATTTCTGAGACTTAAAACATTGGGTAGCAAAATAAACGGCAACACTTTTTCAATAGACATCTTATCTAGATTACTTGTTTTCTGCATAGAAAATCTGTAAAACCTATACTTAAATGTGATTTATTGTAGTCATATTTGGGACTATGAATTTTATCTACTTTCTACATATTGCTAAATTTTATTCTTTAAATAGGATAAAATTAATATCGTCTTTGAAAATGAATCAAATTCAAGGAAGAGAGTCCTTTGCATATATATATAGACATATATATATAAGTCTATAACTTATAGACTTGCTTCTAAGAAAAGAAAAAAAAACATGTATCTTCAAATACGTTATGTATTTTTTACTCATCTTCCTTTGAAATGTGCAGATCCAGGAATCTCTTCCAGTCGGTTGATCAGGTAGCCGTGTTCCAAGCAGCCTCGGGAAGTGTGCTCTTCCTGGTTTGCCTGTGTTTGCGGAAACATCCAGGTTGGTGCTCTGTCAGTTCCTGCAGCCTTATTTTTCATCCGTTCTTGTAATGTAGTTTGAACTGCTTCAGCATCGTTGGATCTTGAATCACATATTACTGAAATGGCCAAACATCAACCAACTATTTTTGGAACCGTGATTTTATATGTTGCTTCTATCTTCTTTTCATGGTTTCTGCGTCATTTAATCTTTACTCATAGGAATCTTCAAAACTGCAACTCCTGACCTGATTTTTTCTTCAGTTTCAGAAATATCCTGTGTGGTTTTCTCACTCCAGGTCTTTGCCCATTCCATTAAAATATTTTTCTTTTCAAGCTGCCCTCAGAAAGCCTATTCAGGTCTTCTTTTTATCGCTTAAAATACTGCTCATCTAACAGCTACTTTTAGGTTCTCTTCTTATATCACTTTTGATGTTTTTGCATTTCTTTTCTTTTTAATAGCCTTGTGTTTTCTCATGTAGATATTAGTAGTGTTATCTCATTTTTAGATTACAGTTGTCAAATGAATCAAATCTGCTCTTGTGGTAGTCTCACAATCAAGGTGAATAGTACTTAAAATTTTACTTTGGCTTGTGATCACTCATTTAATATTCTTTAGTTCAACTTGAACCATTGATGGTATGTTCCACAGTTAAATCCTGAGTTGTTTTCCTTGAGAATTTGGAGCTTCTCCCTTATATCTTTCTCAGATATGTGGGATTTGATACTTGCATAATCAATGTCTCGAACCCCCTAAACTCCAAAAGTATCTGTCCTTTAATTTGCTGAAAAAGATAGTTCCAAGTGACATGGTATAGTTTTATAAGATTCAATCATACAAAAGAGAGTTGGAAAGTTCTTGGAGAAAGTAGAACCAAAAGATAATGAAATTCTTCCAGGAACTTTTGAAGCTCCTTCATAATCTCCAAAATCATTTTGTATTTTTGAGAGAACATATTAATTAAACTGCCAATCCTTTTTCATTGTTTTGAATTTTCATTGCAAATCATAAGTAATTATCAATGCATCTCACTTGTATGTTTAATCATTTTTCACACCACAGATGTTGGTAAGAATATTTTTAAAATATAAAAAATTATACGTAAGCTTGAATAATTTTTACATTTTTCCACATTACTTATAGGTATATAAATAAATCTAAATGCTAGCAGTATTGTCCTTTAGGATTGATCTTGGACTATCATTTATGACAAGAAGTAGGATGCTGTTCTTTATCTTTATTTGTCATCCCAAGCATGGTAAATTATATAATAGTTTGATTCAAAATGGACAGTATCATTCATTTCAATACACTAATACTACAGAAACATACTTAAAAGATCACTACTTATAATTTTACAAGGCCCATATTTTGTACACCAATGTTTCAATCATTAAATTTTTTGCATCTGTTTCATCTTGTTTCCCATTGTTTCATATCTAAAATTGCAGATCTCAAAAGCTATACTCTTTACTACTTGAGGGAATACTATTCTTGCACTCTATTATGCAATGCTCTGCAGCTATTCATAATGTTTTCAGTGACCAATGTTTTTTCAGAAGTAGATTGCCATGTTCTTCTTCTTAGTGTGTCTTTACTAGAAACTCTGCAGAAACCTGTCTCTGGTGGTATTGACATGCTTCAGGTACATTACTGTAACACATATTACCATAGTATGACAGAATGAAACATGGCTTCCTCTTGAGCCATGTTCTAGACTTTTGTCAAACATGAGCCCATTGTTGTAGCCATGGTTTTAATCCATCGACTTGAGACTCTTCCTCTTTTTGTGGAGGCTTCACTTCACCAAGACATGCTTCTGCAAGAACTGGTCTCACACAATCCCATGTACAAAGAACATCATATGAAGACTCACCAGACACATGATAAATAAGCAGATCTGTTTGTTCTCCAGATATCCCATTACTTATTTAATATTCTTCACCAACATCACAATTCAAATGTGTCCATCTTCTTAAATTTTATCTAAGTAGATTATTCTATTAAAAATACCACTGCTTGCTTCAGGCACAGTTTACTCCTGAAAGGGAACTCTTGGCTTAATCCTCTACGGAGGCCCTTTGCATCAATTTGTCCAATGAAATGCATTGCTTTCTTGACTCCTGATTTCCTAAACACTAATGGTAGAATAAAATAAAATGAAATTCTTGGCAACTTTCATCCTTTCCAAATTCAAAATAATCGAACATTTTCATGAATGTGCATACTACATGTTTCTCAAATCTCTGTTTCATTTAAAAAGCTTGGTTTTTGTTTTGCTTTGAGCTTACTCTCATGGGTTAGTATTATGTAATATACTACACCTTGCATTTCTCACTTTATAAATGTCTACCCTTAATCCAAAGTAGATTTATTGAGCTAAAAGCAGGCACAGCTTCAAATAAATATTCAGATATTGGAAAATAGACTGATGAGTGAAAAACACAAGCAGACTAGATAGTACCATAACTTGAGTAAGTAAGGCAATACTGATAAAATTAATTTAATGATAGAGTGAAGATAAGAATAAATTGATATTTTAAAGAGATCTCAAAATTTACATATAAAGCATATTAGCTGTAAAGTTTATGACCTACTGTAGGACAGTTAAGTGAAATATTCTCCTTATTTTAAGTAAAGTAATATATAGCAATAGTAATTTCTTGTGATAAGGGTGCAACCCTAAAATATAAATTCCTTAATGCTATAAATAAGCAATGTGTGGATTTAGTAATTCTTTTCTTTGATGGCATTAATACTTTCAAACACTTTTACCATTATTCAAGAGCCTTCATGCTATACTATTCAGAATTGCTCACAATCACTTTTAGATAAAGTGTATCCCTGCAAATTGCTCAAAAAGTAAGCTAGATGGTGCTAAAGAACACTATTCTATTTATTATGTGCTTCTATTTATAATTCTTATAGGTAAGAATGAATGCAAGTGGTATAGAATTTGGGATTGAGCTACAAATAAAATATTGAATCTGTATGATAAAGTGTAATTCAATAAGCAGTGAGAATAAGAATAAGTACATATTCACAAATTTTAGTGAAATATGACATCACAATCACAAAAATAAGAATAGTATTATATATATATATAATGCCAAATTTCTACTATACAAACTACTTCTTTACTGATAAATCTATGATAAATTATTATTTTTATACTTTTTAGAAAGTTGTTTTATTGTTTTGTCGGGGTGAAATAATTCCATTTGGATTTACATGAGATTTATAATGATAAAAATTAATAAATTGGAAAATTACACTCATCAACTTTGATCAATAGGTCCCATCACGATAAACGGGAAAAGTTTGAAGTAACCAAGGATTTCATCATGCTTGGATCCACAATCAATGAGATGGAAGCAGGAGATCACAAGATACATTGCAGTGGGTAAATCTGGTACATGAGATCTTTTTAAAGTGTTCAAAAACAAAGGTGTTACTTTGAAGGCTAAGCTTCTCTTGACTCCAGCCATTGTATTTGCCATTGCCTCATATGCATGTGAAAGTTAGACAATGATTAAGGAAGAGATCAAGCAAGCTAAAGCCCACTACCATTGATTCAGTTCTGATTCAAGGTAGGGCAGCACAGAATTCTGTGAGTTCTTGAGACTAACTCTTTAAGGGAGTAGAGAGTCTCATCTTTCCCCTTGCCCTAAGAATTATCTCCCAGTCATAAGCACTACTAATGCTTTTAAATGGGTGATATTGAGGAGTTCAACATGAAGCCAAGAATACACCAACCTTCAGAAGATCAAAGAAAAATGATTTGTTTGAATTATGGTTAGAGAAAATCCCAGATACTGTCAAAACCACAAGCAGAAGAAGTCCAGCCAGAATACTCCTCAGAGACAAAGAATGGGAGACCTTGTCTCAGATACTTAGAGAGTGTTATCAGGAAAGACATGCTCCTGGAGAAGGACACCATTCTGAGTAGATCAGTGGGGCAGTGAAAAAGAAAGCTCTCAGCCAGTGGGATTCTCCCAGTCATTGTAACAATGGGCTCCACCTTACGAACAATTCTGAGGGTAGTACAGCACCAAGTGGTGTTTGATTCTATGAGTTGGACCCATGCAAACTCATTTTTTTCCAATATTTGTTTCCAATATTAAATGTCTATTTTAAAAGAACTATACATTTTATAAAATGGTAATGAAAGAAGTGATCAAGGAAATATTTTGTACCTTTTATTCAAGTTTCTCCAGTGGCACCATATGGCACACTTAAATATGGTATATTGCCAGAACCCATGGGCAGATACTAGTTCTACACAGTTTGTATAACCATTTCCCATATCTACAATTGTGTATGTGTGTATCTTTGTTCGTGTATATCAAGTTCTGCAACTTTATCTCATGTGCACATTTAATTAAAAACTACCACAATAAAAATTTTAATGATTTCAACAACACAAAAATCCCTAGTTCTATCCTCTCTTTGACTCATCTCCCCTTCACACAGGTTTTTTGTTAACACTTGACAATGATTTATTCTCTACCTCCATGGCTAGGCTATTTTAGAAATTATCAATTTAGGGACCCGCATATTCTATAAACTTTTGTTATCAGCCTTTTTATTCAGCATAATGTAGTCGACATCTTTCCAGATGTGAAATCCATAATCTAGGCTTCTTTGTATTCCATAATATTTACATTATAGGTAAGTTGTCTTCAGTTTCTGGCTCTTATAAAGAAAGATATTCTAAGCATCCATGTGAAGGCTATTATGGTAATCCGTTGTTATTTTCTGTTACGGAGCGAGCACCCAACAAAGACCACTGACCCACAAGTCTGCAGAAAAAAACAAAGTTTATTGAGAGAGAAAAAGGGGAAAGTGGGGGGAAAGGGCAGGAAAAGGGGCGAGTTCGAACCCGGGCTACAGCATGACCACGCAGGATCAAAACTGAAGCCCCGAACGCAAAATGTACAGGGTTTTTATACAGTTTGCAAACATGGGAACATTTTTTAAAAGTGGAAAATTTACAAGCAAGGCTGTTCGTTCCAGACACCAGCTATCTGCTCCAGGTGTATCTACTAAATTTTACCACTCCTTAGTCGTCTTTACGGTCCAGATACATCTACTAAATTTTACTACTCCTTGGTCATCTTTACCACCCAGACGTACTGGTTTTTCGCTCTAGGCCAAAACATGCAGAGTCACTCTGACTCAGCAGGACACACTTCTTCAGAATGGCTGAGAGATTCAAAATGGAGTTTCTTAGGTTCAATTTGTCTGTAACATTTTCCTTGGATAGATGTTCAAATGTGCAACTTTTGGACATTATGATAAGTGAATGTTCAATTTATTTTCATTTGCTTAAAAGAATTATTGTGACAGCAATTGATGACAGATACAACTTCTCCTAATTCGCTCTAATATTTGCTATCACCATTATTTTTACTTTTACCATACAGATAACTAGATAATGCCATTTTTCTTCGTTTTAGCTTACCCAAATACCTAATAGTGAGGAACCCTGGTGGTGCAATGGGCTAAGCACTAGGCTATTAACTACTAACCAAAAGTTTGAGAACATCTGTTGATTTACAAGAGAAAGATGAGCTAGGGTTCTTCTGGAAGATTTATAGCCTGGGAGTCTCAGTGAGACATTTTTACTTCATTTAATAGAGACACTTGGAGTTGTATTCAATCTTGCAGCGTAGGTTTGATTTTTTTTGTTTTTTAATATCTTGTGATCAATATTTTCTTTATTAATTATTGATTTTTACTCCTGTTTTTGTAGAGTACCTGATATGTAGTACATGTTACATACACCTTTTCTGAATGAACTATAAATGTTTCAAAACATGAAAAAAGCATGCATTATATTATAAACATCAGAAGATGACCTCAAGGGAGGGGGCAAACAAAGAGCTGACATGGACAACTTAAGTAGAAAGAAAATGTTTAGAAAATTATGATAGCAACAAATGTACCAATGGGCTTGACACAATGGGTGGAAGTATGGATTGTGATGAGTTGTATGAGTTCACAGTAAATGATGAAAAATAAAAAGAAGATGACCTCAGGTTGGAAGAGGCTGTATACCTCTTTAAGGAGGCCACAAAAGTGAAATTTAATCAGAAGTATAAGAAAAAAATGAGACTTTTTTCTGTTAGAGAAAAGTTCATCTCTTTCTATCTCTATCTATTTATATCTACATTCTATCTATCTAATCTATTGTCTGCACTGATCTTGGCAAATAATGTATGTCATGCTTACAGAAAGCAATTCAGTTGGGTTTGCAGAAGCAGAAGAATAAATAAAATTGAGAAGAAAAAAAATTTCTCCCTAAATATAACTCATGTTTTACCAAAATAAACATGGATTTTATTCTCCTGAGATTTTTTTCATGTGTGTGGGAAAGAATTAGAAATTAATCCTCTGGTATTTTAGGATTATTCCTGCTTAAAATTTGCATAACATATTTAGTATCAAACACACAGCAATAGTGTGTGTACTTGAAAAATTTAATGATAGAGAATAAATTCCAATACACCCAGATTTTTAGGTGAACTTGAGATCTTTACAAAATAAAAATAATTCTAATATGTCACATATGTACTACTTTGGGGGCTCACTGAATCTTATTTTGTTTTGTTCTTTTCATTAATATATTTTATAATTTTTAAACTATGAAAATATATAGTTACTTTTTCCTGTCTCCTTTTCCAATTCTCTCCTTGAGAGAATTGTCCTTGAAAGGACATAAAAATAAATTGACAACATTTCTTCTGGTGTTTTTAAGGTAACCAAAATATTTTGCAAAAGCTGGAATGTGAACAAATCACAGACACACACAAAGTGAATTGGAAAATGTAAGAAATTGAGAGCAGATGGATCAGTTCTGCTAGTAAGACCATGACAAAATGATCTTCCCTGAGTTGAAGCTGTAGGGCTTTTTTTTGTTTCAGGGTTGTTGTTTCTTTCCTTTTTCCATTCAAGGCATGCATCACAGCTCATCCCAAAAGTTTCAAATCAAATATAAAGATTAAGCTGGGTGAAATGTTAATCATGTAAAACAAAACTGGAGGATTGAAGTTTCACACAGCAATGTGAACCATATGCATGTTAAATATGGGAAGACAAAATTCCATCTAGATTAATGAAAAATAGATATTGAATATATTTAACATTAAGGAACATATACTTGTGTTGATGTCCCCAAATGCTTTATTTACTTAATGAGAAACTATTTATCAGAGTGAAGTTTTATAATAGAATGAATATTACTAGAGATCAGTGTCATACCATTATTTTCATTTATATCATCTATATAGCTATTCTTCTTAAAATAAACAATCACAAAAAATAGACAGTAATTAATCAATTGTCCTAGATTGACATTTTCAAAATGTTTCTTAATTCTGAAAAATATCTACATTCCTAACATGAATTATTTCAATAATGTAATCCATCTTTAAATAGTATGGTAAGAAATATAGCCATCCTCAAACAGACCCTGGTATACTTAAGCAATTAAGACTTTCTCTGATAATGACGAGAACAATGATGCTAGTCATTTTTGCTTAATTAAGAGCAAATGGAGAGAGCTTACTGCATATTGCTAGAATAGGATGGCATGAATAAATTCCTTTAGTTTGACAATAAGAACAAAAATTGGAACTATTTTCCTAACTTCAGGACCTTTTCTTACCAGATAATGGAAGACATGCAAGTGCATTATATAAATCAAAGCTTATTTAATGGTATCTGAATCCAACTGCATTTGATTCCAACTGATTCCAACACTTTTCTCATGGACAGAATTTACAAGAAATCTTCAATCATTTATCAATAGATTAAATTACAATGGAAAGCACTGTTTTGATTTCATTTTCTCCTCTCTGAGTTTGCAATTATACTTTCCCTACAGGATGAAAAATTGTCATTGATAGAAATATTAGCTATTGAATTGACCATTAGTTTCCAGAAGTGCAAAGTCCAACCACAATATACACACTTCTGTTGGTTTGTGTACTTCAGTGCCTGAAAAAGTTATTTAAATTGCAATTGATTAGACATTCCCTTTAAACTCTGGGAAGCAAAATTCTAAGATGGACCTAAGGTTCCCATTATGTAGCATGTGCAGCTCAGAGTTTTCTATCTGAGATCGGTGGAGCTTGCGAATACGATGCACATTTGTCCTTGACTATATTA
The DNA here is from genome assembly GCA_004026705.1 of Nesogale talazaci. NCBI lineage: Eukaryota > Metazoa > Chordata > Mammalia > Afrosoricida > Tenrecidae > Nesogale > Nesogale talazaci. The sequence goes on along the minus strand of PVJH01002730.1, from coordinate 89,218 downwards.
TACTGTATTTGAAAGTTGAAGGGACTATGAAGATCTAATTTAAGTCTCTCAGCAGTTGACTTTGTGATCATAAAGAGGAAGGCTATTCTGCCTGACTCTAGCCTAATCAAGAAGCTATTTAAAAGATGGTTTAGAGATAACATATAGGAAACAGTAAAAATACATTGGTTGGCCTTGAAATATACTTTTGTACCTTTGGCATGAGCATCATGCAGGGAATCATGAACCCTCTTCAAGAGCTGAAATTCTCTGTCCTCTCTCACAAAGAATGGATTCTTCCACCTGTCAATGAGCTTGGATGAGGAGTAAATGTCTCAAATGAGATTCCACACCATGGAGTCAATGCTAACTCTGAGTGGTCCCGTGTGAGCACCAGTGTCTCTGACATCAGGAGAGAGGACAGCCCGTCTCGCTCCTGTAGAGCGCCTGGTGGTTTCAAACTGCCGACCCCGAGCATGGCAACCCCACCGGTTACCAGGACACCACCAGGGCTCCTCAAGAGTCCATTAAAGAATCAAAGTCTGTTGTTTAAAGCAAAACAGCATGTGACATTTCATTAGTTACCCAAAATAACTACACAGCTCTTCTCTAATAAAAGCACTGCGGTAAATCATTTGTATCTCAGAAATCTCAAGATTTCTGCCCAGCATAAGGCTATCATTATAGAAGCTACACCCTCTAAAAACAAAATACAGAGAGAGATTTATAAGCACAATTTCCTGTAATTTTAAACCATATTCCCATAGATAAGTTGATGGTGAACATAATGGTCAGGAATCCTGAACATAAAAGATGAACGTGGTTTTTTTTTTTTCGGTTTAGTGGTCTATGTAGCTTTAACCACGTTTCCCTCCAAAGTATGTGAAAATCCCTAAACGGATACTAGCATTTTGTTTTAAGTATAAATCGTACAAAAAGAGTGTTGCTCTTTGAAGTAGAAAAAGGGATCCTACATGTGCTTATAGACAACTTTTAAATAAATATGTATATTTTAACTGAACATGGGGAATAAAAAATGTTAAGGCAGTAGAAAAAGCAACAATGTAAAAAGCATAAACATTTGATTCACTCTGCTAAAATATCAAGGAGTTATTCATATTACACTTTCACATTCAACTTCCCATTATTTCCGCTTGCCTCAGAAGTAATATCGCCAGTCTCTTTGATGAAATAATGTCACTCTTCACAGGGATGCCCATGCCGGAGAGGTGATGCCCAAAGCCAACACTAAAACAACTGTGTTTGGTAACTGGTCCTCTCAGGTCTGAATATTAGCCTGATTGAAACTATGGACCAGGAGAAAAGGCTAGATACAAGAGAGATATTTTCATTTAAAAAAAGAGGAAGATAAAAACATCACATTTACTCTTCTATGTGGACATTTCCAGAACTTATCTGACAGCACAGGAGAGTTGCCTAAGGAAGGTAGAAATCAGAGGAAACTCCACCTTTGAATGAAGAGAAACAAAATCCATGAGATCCCTATTTGACTGGCTTATCTTTGACCTCAGCCCACTAGGAACAGATCTCAACCTGAAAGTGGGGTGGAGGATTGACAAGGTTAAGAACTGAGATTCCAGACATGATTGTATCAGAAGAAATACCCCCTCCTCATTTTCCTCTTCAATAAAGACATCTGAAATATTCCTTTTCTCTTAATAAAACCTCAACATTGTTCCATTTTACTGAGTTGTCCAAGCATCACCTGCTGTTTTGGTGTGAAAGAGCACTTCCTCTCTAGTTTCTTCTAACCTGGGCTCCTGCCGTGCTCTTCCCCTGCCTTCCCCAGGTCTGAATACATGCGGAATCATGCTCTTCCTACACTCTGATGGGGATGTTCCTGACGATTAGGATAAGCCATCACCCCCAACCTTCTTTGTCTTATGCTACTCACTCCCTGTTTTTAATGAACTGTTTTTTTTTTTTAATTCCCTCTCTCTCTCCTACCAGCCTGTGTATCGCATGGCACAACATTGCAGAGAGAAAAATGCTGAGCCCTTCATGATGTCTTCCATTGGGCAAATGTGCTGTCACATTGAGGACTGAGGTAGCCCTGGTCCAAGCCATCATTTAGTCAATTGCTTTAGATGCATGTGAAAGCTGAACAGGGAACAAGGGAGACCCATGCAGAAGAATGGGTGCATTTGAATTATGGTGTTGGTGGAAAAATGTACCATGAACTGACAGAAAAATAGACAATTCTCTCTAGGAGAAACAACAGGCAGAATGCTCCTTGGAAGCGAGCATGATGAGACATCATTTACACACTGTGGACATTCTATCAGGAGAGGCCAGTCTTTGACAAGTGATTATTTCTTGATAAAGTGGAGGGCCATTGGAAAAGTGGTAGGACTTCAAAGGGAAGCATGGACACAAAGGCTGCAACAATTAATTTGAACGTAACATTTTGGAAGGTCATTCTGGACCAGTAAGTGTGTTGGGTGGTTGTACATAGGACTGCTTTGACTTGGCACTGATCGGACACTTAAAAACAACCACTTGTGTCGGCTTAGTTTTAATACTTTTAGTACGTAGATAGTACACCAGCATTTATAAGAGACAATAACAATATTAATGAAAAAAGTCTCATAGAAGGTATACTATTTCTGGACTGCCTTAAGGGAGTCTTCAAAATGGTGCATTTTGAATACAAATCCTTGGCTTTGCCATGGAGCTGGCTTTCCCGGGCACCCTCCCCGGCTCTGCTGAGAACCTGGTGAGAGCTAACAGGTGGGGTGAGGAGAAACAGGATTTTTTCCTAGGTATAACCAAAAGGTAGAGCAGCCTAGTATTTCTATTGTTGACTCACTGGATTATGTTAAAATAATTGGAATGCAAAGTGGCTCCTATTTTCTGTATTCTTTTACTCATCATCTTGATAAAATTATATTCAATTTTACAAAAACACAGATGTGTGAAACTTCACAGAAATAGTAGTTCTGCTTCCTTTTTGCATAGAGTTTACAATAGCTGTGACTATGGATTGTATGGAACTTCTAAGATGACATGCTTTCCAAAGCACTTGAGGACACCAACAACTCTAAAGGAGTCTTGGTGGTATAGTGGTCTAAGAGTTGACTTACCAGTCACGAGGTCCGTGGTTCAGATCCATTCCTTGTTCTGTAGCAGAGACATAAAGCTGTCTGCTGCAGTAAGATTAAAGTATCAGAAACCCAAAGGGCAGGTCTCTTCTTTTCTTTCAGACTTGTGATGCGTCTGAATTGACTCAACAACAATGGGCTTGACTGGTTAGCAAGACTCTAGGGACCTTGGGTTTGCAATGGTTAGCTGCTTGGCTGGTAACTGAGTAATCGGTTCTTTGAAATGCACCAGACACACTATCATAGGAAAAACAACAAAACAACCTGGTGATCTGCTTCTATAAATACTATGAGGAAATTTACTCTGTCTTCATGGGATTACACATACACACACACACACACACACCATAAACCTACCCAATGTCTTATGAGTATTAGCGCTACTAATTGGTACAGAATACTGTCAGAATACCAGCATAGTTAATCTTGAACACTACTTGACCTTAAAAAAAGAGCTGTCAACCCTCATTAGCTTGAATCTCCACCCAACAATGCCAGCATGTACATCCCAGCATGTAAGATCCTGAAATTCAGAGACATTTCAAAGAGCCCCACAATTTTCCAGCAGATAGAGGAACTCCCAGGGGTCCCATTTTCTAAGATATTCCTATAATTCTTTATGAATTTCCTTCATGGCTAGTGAAGTGGCTGAAGGGAATTTAGAATAGTAAACTTTCTATCTGTAAAAAGGAGAATATTCTTCTTTAGTTACAGGCAGTACATGGACTAATAATAGAATGTCCTATGTGAACTTCAAGTCACCACCATACCAATCACATTCATAAGTGTTTCAAGGAAAAGTTTTCTAATTTTGTCCAAAAATATTTATTATGAAGGCATGTGTTTTAGAGATAAACACTCTTGAACTTTCCTTCCCATAGATTAGAAAATGCCAGGAAATACCAAGTTTATGTGCCTTCTTAAATTTTTAAGAAATATGAGCTATAAGTGGCTCATTTCAGAAATCTTTAACGAAGATCTTCAAAGCAAAATAAAAACACAGTCTATGGCCTCCACCTACTTAAATAAAGCAGTGATTCAAAATATTTTTGCTTATTAAAAAAAAAATTCTTTATCCAATCACCAAAACTAACAGATGCTAGTGATGGAAGCATATGGTTCATGCATAGTACGAAAAATTAACTTTAAAATTCAATTTTTGCTTCAATTTTTGTACAAAGTTCCTTTGCAGCTTGCTATATCTTAATATTACATTGTCAAATTCATTATATACTTACAGAAGTGATCTTTTTAATGTCTTCATCCATTGTACATGTAGACATAATAGTCAAATGATAGAATTTAACAGAAAACAATTAGAAATTGTCCTTAGAATGCTGGCTGTTTATTTAATGGTAATGCTATCATTTTAAAAGTAAATTAAAAGAAGATGAATAATTCTGCATATAGCTTCATTGTGGAAGATGATACAGTACTATCAAGTTGACTTTAAATCTTAATACCCTAAAGGATGGACCTGAACTATCCCTTTGGGTTTCGAAGTAAGTCTTACAGTTAGCAGCTCAACATGTAACCACTCTGCCACCAGCATCTCATGGCGATGCAAGTCTTTAAGGAGTAGAATACATCTTCTTTCTCCTGCAGAGTGGTTTGAACCTTAAACTATTGACCTTTTGGATAACAATCCAATGTATAGACCACAATGCCACCAGAGATCCTAGTAGAGAGTGATAGACATTTGATATTAAGTTATCTATTGTGCCAATAACAGGATACGCATGAGCTGTGCCAGCCAAAGGATTGAAGAGAAATCATTTAACACTAAAATAATCACCCATGATTCTTTAAAATGAAAATTGACTCTAAGTACTCTGTCTTATAATTGAACCTTTTCTATGCTTTCAGTTGAAAAGAATATCACGCTTGTTTTACTTAGGTCACCAAACAAAATATTACAAATGCCTTCTTAAAATCTATAGTCTAATAAGTATATGCAGGCACATTGTTTTCATTTGTATTTAAAACACTGATGCTGGTTACATTAGTAATTATAGTGCCTGGGGAAAATTGAAATAATTGGAGATTTAGATAATGGCTTGATCTTTAATTTAGTTTATTGAATGATATTTAAAAGGAATAGTAGAGCAGGAAGCGATTTAAAGAATTTATTTCAGCCTATAATACACACTTCAAATAGATACATACTTAAATAATTAAGTATTTTTATAACATTAGTCCTGAATATTGATTAAATTGATGTTTTAGCAGATAATTTTTTTCAATGATTTCCTTGGGGACTCTTACAGCTCTTATAACATTCTATATATTATTTGTATCAAGCATATTTGTACGCATGTTGCCATCTTCATTTCCAAATATTTTCTACTAGAGTCCTTAGTATAAGCTCCTTTTCCCCCCTCCTTTTTTATAAATCATTTTATTGGGGGCTCATACAACTCCTATCATGATGAAGACATATGTCAATCATATGTATATCACATTTGCACACTTGCTGCCATCATCACTCTCAAAACATCTTCCCTCCACTTAGGCCCCCAGTACCAGCTACCTATATCCCCCTCCCTCTAAAATGTTTTAACAACTTTCTTTACATGTGACATTAATATCTTTAAGTATACAGTTATTATAAATTTTATATTTAAAGTAATGTTTTATAGTAAAAATTCTATATTTGGAAATGTATAAATCGGCTTTAATCATTATTTAAAATACTTGATACCTGGCACATGGGAAGATATTTGAGATATAGCATTGTGTAAATTATTTATGGTATGATTTAGGGGTTCTAACTGCAACTTAAAAAGTGACACTTAATTTGAAAAACTCTTTATGGTAGTTCTTCTCAAAAGATTGTTCTTGTTATGATCGTTGCCTACTAAAATTTAATTTCTTAAGATTTTATTATAAGAAAAATCTTATACATTAGCAATGATACCAGAGTCAACACATCCCCTTGTGATACTACTTTTATTTTCTATTGGTCACTAGACTCAACTGACATCAAATAATTACAAATATGTATGAGTATAACAGAGGGAAAGACTTCACAGTTTATAAAAAATATGATTTCCCTTGATACAATTTACCTCCCATTTACCCAATTTCTTGTGACATAACTCATAAGGCATCAATAAGGAAAATATATTTACTGAATATTTTAACAAATAATCTGGAAACTAAGCATTACACAGACAAAAAATCAAAGATAACACAGAAAAAATATGACTGAATGCAATTAGGTATTTACATCTGTATCAATATCTATCTACATCTATCTATAGCTATATAGAGATAGACAGATATCCCTACTGCCATGGAGTCAGTGCTGATTTGTAGGACTCCTGTAGGTTTCAGAGATTGTATTTGTGTACAGAGGTAGAAAGCGCAGTCTGATGCAATTAAGTATTTACATCTGTATCGATATCTATCTATATCTATCTATATCTATATAGAGATAGACAGATATCTCTACTGCCATGGAGTCAGTGCTGACTTGTAGGGACCCCTGTAGGTTTCAGAGATTGTATTTGTGTACAGAGGTAGAAAGCGCAGTCTTTCTCCCACAGAGCTACGGGTGCTTTCCAGTTACTGGCCACCTCCCAACACATCACCACTCTACCAACAAGACTCCAAGATCTATATAAAGGGAGATAAATATAAACACGCACAAGAAGGTACAGTCATTTGAGTTGGTTTGTGGAGAAAAAAAAATAAAGAAAAGTATACATTTAACAGATCATAGTTGAAAAGTAAAGTAAAAATATATAGCAACGAGGTCCTGCATGCTAAAGTGATGTATATGATTGATGTGACAAAATATAACAAAATGAACAAATGAGAGCTGAGTCCTGGTGGTGTAAGTGGTTGAGTGCGGCACTGCGACCTGCAGGCTTGGCGGTTCAAATCCAGCGGCGGCTCTCAGGAGCTGCACTGGGTAGCTCCCACCACCACCAGAGGCAGTGATGCCACACCCCCACCTCCACCCCCTAAGAAAGAACAAATGTAAACTTTCAAGACCTTTTTTTTCAAGACCATTTTAGTAATGGCATAGAGATGGTATGGAGACATGAGAATGTAATTCCATGAGATTGATGAGGGCAACAAATGTGTAAATGTGTTTGACATACAATGGATGTATGTATGGATTTTGATGAGTTGTCTGAGCATCCAATAGAATTATTTTAAAAAAATAAAGAATATAATTGCATTAGATATGAAAAACATTAGAGGTTTGGTTTCAAGTGGAATGGAGCTATGAGTTAGTTTCTGTTAACACAACTATATCTGAGCTGTTCCCTACACACACACACACACACACACACACTCACACACATATATATATAATGTTGTTTTTATATATATACATATATAGAGAGAGGATATTTGTATATGCAAATCTTAAGAGACCAATCTTCCTTGTGGACTAGGGACCTGAAAGAAACTGTAGACCTTCAGATATAGAATTCAACTCACCCATATCCTCATTGTTCTGCTGAACAGTTGACTGGCTTGTAAGAGGAGAAATAAGAGTAGCCATGCCTGCATAACTTAGAATCATCAGTCGTTTGGAATAAAGATGGCAGGATTTACTCAATGGTCAAGAAAAAAAGGATTCAGAAAGAACAAGAACCTGAACAAGGAACACAGGGAGGAAAAGGGATAAGTGACGCTACATTGAGGAGATTGCAATGAATGAGATGAAAAAAAAGGTGTATGAATTGGTTAATATAAAAAGTTTAAAAAGTAGGAACATAAAAGAAATACTTTAAAATGTTAATGAATTCCAAGATGTCCAAAGCAAAATTCCTATTCTGCAAACTCTCCTCCCTCCCCACCATGAAATGACTCTGCCAGTGGTTGAATATCTTCCAATCATTCCATATACCACTCCAAACCCTTTATATGCTTTGATAATTCTGAGTGATAAAATATCACTTCTCCAGTTATCCCTTTTTAATCATTACTGAATAACAATTTTATTGTGTATTCTTTTGCTTTTCAGACAATTTATGCTAGTTCTTTGAGTTGTCATTTAATTAGATGTGTTTAATTTGCTTATGAATTCTGTACAGGTCTACACACAAAGTACAGCCTTGAATGATATTAATTGGTTCACCTTAAACTAATGTTCTAATTTTTATTCGTTTGGGGATGAAACTTTCACCTTGAACTTTTATTGTTCAGAATATATTTCAATAATTTTAATTCCAGAAAATGGTTATCATTCATAAATCAATCAAGATTTTCAATAATTATGAATTTACTATTCATAACTCTAAACCTTTTTCAGTAAATTTCCTCTAAATCAGAGGGATTTGCTCTCATATCCAGAAGTAAACAATCCAGTATTCTTTTCATATTATTTTGGTGCTTTCTATCACATCCAAGTAAGAGATCCAATTTGATTCTTCTAGAGTGGGGAAAGAAATGAGTTGAAAGTAGGCCTTCATTTTACAGTCATCACTTGTATGAATTCTTCATAGTTTACTTGCCCATTGCCATCAATATCTGCTTCTATGATCATGTCACCTATGTCTTCATCTGTTAGGTTTTCCCTAAAGTTTGTCATAATGTGACAAGTACAGCAATCACACTAACGTAACCATTTGTCTTGATTAGATCCACAATCAACACTCAAGGAAGCAGCTGTTGTGAGATCAAACAATACATTGCATTGGGTAAGTCTGCTACACAAGACCTCTTTAGAGTGTTAAAAATCAAGAAATTTACTTTGAAGATTATGGTGACCTGAGTCCTTTTATTTTCAATTGCCACATATGTATGTGCCAGTTGACATTGAATATGAAAAACAGATGAAGGATTGATGCACCTGAATTATGGTCTTGGTAGAGAATATTGAAGGTTCCATGAACTATTAGAAGAACAAACAAATGGGGCTTGGAAGATGTACAGAGAGAACGTTCCTTAAAGCAAGAATAGCAAGATCTTGTCTGACATATTTTGGGCATGTGTGATTGTTACATAACCTGTTGCCAATTTGAGACCAGTAAGAGTGATGGGGTGGAGGTTAGCCTGCCAGTCATGTCACAGCTTCATGACCTCATTTGGAGACACTAAGAATAAAAATAGCTCACTGGAGGCGGGACAGGCAGACACTTCCTGAGAGACATTCCTGTTGACAAGACACATGGAGGGGCTGAGCCCCGGTGGCGTAGTGGTTGTGCACAGGACTGCGGCCCACTGGGATTGAGGTTCAATTCCAGCAGTGGTGTTGGGCCTCCTATTCCCACCACCAGATGGCAGTGATGCCTAAAAAAACTAAAAAAAGAAAAAAAAGACACATGGAGCTATGCTAGAGCCCTGGAGCTCAAGGAACCACATTGAGACCCTGTCAGCACTGAGATGCTTACACTGCAATGGGATCCACAAGACTTCTATCCACTGATCTGTGATCTTTCTGAATTCAGCATACTTGTTTGTGTTGCATGAGTTTGAAGAGGAATTCAGGACTTGGTATCAATCATATTGGTTAATGTTGTACTTATGAATTTGATCTGGACAATGCTAAGATATTTTGCTATGTACAATTACTCATTGATATAAAACCCTCTCTTAGACGCACATGGGTATCTATGAATTTGTTCCTCTAGTCAACCTAAACCAGTTATTAGGAATGACCAACTCCTGAAGAAGGACAGCAAGCTTTGTAAAGTAGTGAGACAGTGAATAAGAAGACATTCATTAACGAGCTATGTCTTGACACCCTCGCTGCATTAACAGTTTCAAACACAAGAACAATTCTGAGGATTACCCAGGGCCAAGCAGTATTTTGCCCTGCTTTTCATAGGCTCATCACTGTGAGTCTGAATGGAGTCAATGGCACCTAACAACAAAGGCAAGAAGTACCAAGAACTGCCAGAAGGAAAAAAAATCTCTCTCAGGACAAAGACAGCCAGAATTCTCCTGTGGAGCAGGCATGACATGTCTCCTCAGGTACTTTGGACATGCTTTCTGGAGAAATCCGTCCCTGTAAGGGCTACCATTCTTGACAAACTTGAGGGGCAGCAAAAATCAAAGAGACCCTCCACAAGATGGATAGCACAATGGCTGCAACAAGTTAGTAAAAAGAACGGCTGTGAGGATGGCAAATGACCAGGAATGTTGCATCCTATTGTACATCAGGGGCTGTGGGTTGAAGCCAAATTAATAGGCCCTAACGAAAAGCTTTCCAGGTCTTTTTTCATTGGGTAGTTCATCCTCTGCATTTAAGAAATGTTGAAGTGGCAGCAGGCTAATTTTCTAGATCACAGTATTATACAGAAATCTTTCAATGTGATACTTTAATGAATGCTATTTTTCATTAAGAAATAGCATCTTTTAAAATATTTACAATCATTGTTTGTATATTATTAGTCTTATCCCTAGTGTTTTGTGTGATATTACTACCTATTATTTTACCTTCTTTCCATGTGTAAAAATGACATCCTATATTTTGCTTTACTGATATTGTGCATCCTGGCAATCTTTTTAATTGGAGTCACTAGACCATCATCTGATTTCTTTTAGATTAGCATTTTTAAATATTGCATTTATCTTTTGTAAGCCATCAAGTCCCCAGATACTGTTCTTTCTGATAGTCACATACCACCTGATTTCTTCACCACATTTTGCTCTTATACCTATATTTTCAGTGATCTCTTTACAATAGCAAGAATTGAGTAGGGCTATGTTATCAGAACTAACTTTTCTTAGATTAAGGATATGTTTAACTGTGAGCTTAAACTTCATTCATGTATCTGTGGTTTATATATGTCCTCAATTCACTTTAGAAGGTCATTATACATTTTATGGTATTATTTTATTTCATTTTCTTGGGTCCTATGATAAATTCTATTAATCATCTCATCCATTTATCCAATGATTTAGAATTTTAAAATTTCTTAAAAAAATAAAAGTATACATACATTAGAAAAAAATTAGACCAAATTATATAGACTGCTGATTTGTACAGAATAGAAACTTGTTAGTGGACACTGCTAACACAAAGGTAAACGTTGGAGATAATGCCAAACTTTCAATAACCCTTATTTACAAAGTTTAACTAGGCCTGCTGGACTAACACTTGTCATAAAAAACAAAGAAAATTGCAAATATAAATTAGTCCTAAGCAGCCATTTTTGAGGCATTCTTAACATAAGAGCATGAAACCCAATCCAATGATGTACAAATCCATAACCTTGGGATAGATATCTGATTCTTTTCACTCCTGAGAATTTTAAGTTCAAAGGAGAATTTCAGTTGCTTAAATCCACTATGGGTGAGTTCAAGGTGGAGGATAATTTACATAGTGGTTTCCAAATCCATTCCTGCTGGTGTTGTACGCCTCCAATGGACAGATTCTACGTTCCTATTTGCCTACAGCATGTGACGCTGGATAAAAAGTAAGACAATGTGTCTAATAAGGAATATGCTATCTGGTATATTCTTCCCTCAGGGTTTACACAAATAATGTTAGACATTGTTTCTCAAAGGGAGGTTTCCTCAAATAATGTACCCTGCATGTAGTTGCTTGTATTTCTGGATTTTCTATTCTGTTCTGTTGACCCATACATAGAGTGTTGCATCAGTTCCCAGACTGTATTGACAACTGTAGCTGTGTAACAGGTTTTGAAATCAAGTAGTTCAAAGCGTACTACTTTGTAGCCCCCCCTAAAAAATCAAGCCAGAAGAAGATGATTTAGGAAGAATACAGGGGTTAAAGAAGTTGTTGAGCTTTATGGAAAATTTGACATGAGTTCCAGGGACCTGAGAGGACCCAACTTTGTCTGGATGAAGAATGCATCCCAACCATCTGTTGATGCAGCAATGATAGGAAAAGTGCTCCACAAGGTGGATGTGGAGTTTACTGGGGACCTGGAAATCCACTGAAAGGCAGTGATTGGGTTTCTGAACAACAGGCAAATCAAACAGTAGAACTGAAGGCAGGTCACAAAGCCATTGAAGAAGCCAAAGCTCAAAATCAAAATAAACTCATCATTATCATGGATAGCAACTTTGTCATCAAAGAAGTGACAGAATGGGTAGGTCACTGGAAGCAAAATGGTTGGAAAGCAGTCTCTCAAAGAGATTCTGTCCACAGAAGTGGTTTGGTCAAGATTGATCAAGTTTCACTAGGCATGGGGATTCAGTAGAAAAATGCTCCTGACCAAGGAGGTATCAAGAGCAATGAAGAAACTAATAGATTGTCCATAGAAAGTGCTGGAAAATAAGACTTTATTTACATCACAGGTTGCTAACCTTTTCTTTTGGTGATGTATTTGTTGATGTCAACTTCCAAGGTTTTCTCTCTTTTGTCAGGGCCATACCTTTACTGGATGGCTCTCTGTATTTCCTTTCTACCCCTTTGTAATGATTGATATTAACAGCTTTCTAGATTGATAAAATTATGCTTTCATTCTTTTTTTTTAAAAAAGAGGATTTGTATATGTACACATATACATGTTATATCTCATATATATTCTTTCTCTTTGCACATGTATGAATTAGAAAAAATAGACTTAAAGAGGGAAATAGAACAGAGAGAAGAAAAATCCAGGAAAATATCCAAGATTGGCTTTGTCCTCACTATATCAGATGAGTGCGCTGCTAACTGAGATAGCCCCCTACCTCAATCATGTGCTGAGTCACCTGAATCTTGTCATCTTGCCCAGCATTGCCAGGGCTTGAGGCTTCTGGGAGACTTCAGAGGGGAGGAAGGGATCAGGAGAGCCAGGGATAGGGGAGAGGAGGCTGCACATGGAAAAAGGGAAAGTCAAACAAATAAAGTAGTGTGTAATTAAGTTATAGAAGAATACAAACCCCACAAAATAAATAATAATCCCATTGTTTGAGTGAGGATTTCTACTCTTCAAGTAGTCTCAGTGTGTGCCCTGGTGGAGATAAGAAGGGGGATTTGCCTAGAGCATGAGGATGCTTGACCTGATGGACCACTGGGTCTCTTTTCTCTGTAGCACCCCCAGAGGTCAGGGAGCTAACGGTTTATCTGGGTTGTTGATAGAGAGGCATGGAGGAATCAGCTCATGCAAGGGTGGGAATGACTGAAGCTGCTCAGAAGACTGTCCGATGGTGATGGGGAGTCAGCAACGGCAGACATTGCTAATATGGATCTCTTCATAAACATAAACGTGCTGAGCATTAATGTTCCTTATCTGGCCTCTGGGGGGCGTGAGTTTCCTTGTCGGTAGTACCTTTCCAATAATTGCTGTGCAGCTCTTCCGGTGCTTGTTATCTGGTGACCAGACTTTTTTTCATATTGACTTCTTTTACTTTTTACTAAAGGAATCTAGTGAGTGGACTTTAAAGAACGAGTCAACGCATATGTTGATAAAATTAATTCATTTAATTTTTCAGGTTGATCTGATTACCATCATCTTTTTAGAAGTCCAAAGACTATGCTTGCAAACCTGTTTTCGGCCCTAGTCAGATAGTTTGAGACTCCTAAATGTGACTCTCAAGTTTCTTAGGTACATTTGCCAGTCTGGAGAAGGAGGGGGCAGTGAGGAGGCAAAGGGTCCCCTGGGTTCTTGTCTCAGTTTTTGTCTTTGAGCAGAGAATATACCCAAGGAGAGAAAGGGTGGGATTTCATTGACAGGCATAAATTCCAACTAATCCTATACATCATGGGTAGCACTGAACTCACTCCACAGTGGGATCATAGCCACAGACACAGAATCCATAATTATAATACAACACACAAGGAATTGTGTGGAGACCATTTTAAAATTCAAAAGAAATATTCTGGGATAACCTAGAGAACACTAAAGAATAGTAAATAAGATATTCGATAAAAATAATATTATACAGAAAAGTCAAAATATATAAGATTTATCACCATAAAGAATTGTTAGTATAAATTTATTCTTAATCTATTTCTCATTTTGTTTGACTCTAGGATCCTTCATATTACTTTGATGCCAGAAGCGTCACTGCTGTTATTTCCAATACTAGCAGTGTTACCCACAGGGAATGTCATCCAGGGCAAGAACCATCTAGAAAGGGGGAGGAGGTCACTTGTTCTGCGTGAATCATCACCAAGGATGACCTCATGACTAGCAGTGGAACATTGATGGGCCCATGCCTAACAATGAAGCCCTGATGCTGGAAGGTGCTGAAAAGATTCCTGGAGAAGTGCGACCTTGTTAAAGTTGTGTTGACTTAAATAGATGAATTAAGCAAAACTTTGGGTACTTTCCTTTGTTGATGGGGCAATAAAAATTGAGAATATTTATAATGTCCATTAATAATCACATGGAGGCTGTATGTAAGGAATGAAAATTTTGAAAAGCTGGTGGCCACTAAAATGGAAATGAAATGGACAGGTAATATGGACCTGGGATGGACTTTTAGTCCACTTTTAGGTCACTTTTAGTCAGACAATAGTATAGTTTATTAGGCCAAGAATGACAAATTCAAGATGAATAACATCACATTCATAGTCAAAAAGATAATTTCAAGATAAATCTTGAAGTACAGAGCAGCCTTTGATTGACTAAATATACACTCATAGAGAATATGAGTTAATAAAATAAAGCTCTAATTTAGACATCATGATGTACTAAGAAGAAATTGAAAGATTTTTCCAATCTTCAGTCTGAAGTTAATAAAATTTTGAAATAAGATGCACTGATAATACTACCGGTGATTTGGTGGGAAAGCTTGGAAGAAAGAGGGAGAATCAGTAGTCAAAAATATGGCTTTGGTAATAGAAATGAAGATAGAGATTTTATGATATACTTTTATAAGACCATTAACTTCTTCATTGAAAATATCTTTATTTAACAACATGAAGCAAAAATTATACACTCAAACCTCAACTCATGCAAAACACAGGGATCAAATTGCCTCCGTGTGGGAAAAAATGATGGAGAAACAATATAATCATCCAGAACCAGTGAGGTGTCAACCATGGAAAAGAGTAGTTATTCATGTGCAAGTTCATATTGAAGTTGAAGAAAATTCTAAAAAGTTCAAAAGAACAAAGATAAGATATTAGTATATTCAGCCTGAATTTAAAAGCTAACACAGGATCAGATTTGATGCATTAAACATCAATTACAAAATTACAGAAGACTACCAATTGTCAGATAACAAAATCTTCGTACAAGCAGAAAGCAATAGGGTATTAAAAATAAAGAAGATCAAAGTGAATGTCAAAAGAGATTCTGAAGTTTGCTGTTGAACATCAGTGTGGCTAAATCAAATAAAAGTGCTGAACAGAATGTTTTATAACTCAGATCAAAAAAATTGCAGCATTAAAATAAAATGTGCCAAGGCCTACAATTATAATATATGCAGTGTGACAATAACATACACTGGTGCCAACTTGACTAAGAGTGTAGGGGTGGAGTCTAGCCTGTAAATCTGGTGATAGTCAATGAGGCCTCAGTGTAGGCATGGCTTTCTCTGAGAATTCTGGGAAATCTCTTGATATTTCCCCTGTGGAGATGAGAGACCAAAGACTCAGTTCTTGGAGATGAATTATTGACAAGATGAGATGATAGATCCTTAATTCTAGGAATTGGAGGAGCCAGAGGAGAAGCCATATGGGCTTACCCTGAGGGAACCAGACCTCTGGGGCTGGAGAAATCACATGGAGACTCCTGCCAGGGCTGAGATGCTTGGGAGGCCACAGGGAGACCGTACCAGCTCTGAGATGCTTCTACTGCACCAATGGATACTGCTGATGAACCCTGAGCCCTGGAAATGAGGAGCCATGGGGAGACCCCTGCAAGCACCGGGATGCTTCTCCTGCCACTGGATACACAATAATTTGTATCCACTGGCCTGTGATTGTCCTGGTGTCATTGCTTGTGCTTTGTGAATCGGTAGGAGAGGTTATAGATTGGTATTGAATATATGGGCTAATAACAGACTTGTGACCTTGGACTGGACCTTGAAATGCTTTCTCAATTTTCTGTTCCTCTTGTGTATAAACCTTTCTCTTATATTCATATTCATGTTTATGAATTTGTTTATCTAGTCTACCCAGACTAACACATGCAGCATTTCTCAAGCTGAACTGAATGAAAAAATAAACTTCAAAATTAATTGTTGATGGATTCTAAGGGTAAGATATTAAATGATACAGAAGACATCAAAACAAAGACTACAACCTTCAATATGATTGTAACTAAACAAAAAACATAATCCTCCCAAACTGACCAAGAGACACATGATCAAAGGAAAAAAGACTGATTTTGTCAAAAATACTATATTATTTGGATGCACTTCCAACTCCCCAGCAGCAGCAGATTTGCACTGAAAAGAGCAAGGATGTCACTTTGAGGATTGCATTGGTCTTGATCCAAATTATGTTATATCCAATCACCTCATATGCTTGTGAAAGATGGCCAAGGGATAAGCACTGGAGAAGAATTGATCTGTTTGAGTTATGGTGCTGGTAAAGACAGACTTCCTCAAGAACGAGCAATTTCGCTTTGGAAGAAGAACAGACAAAATATTCCTTAGAAGTAAGAAAAGGGAGAAGCTGTCTTAAGAACTTTTAACACATCTGGAAATGATAGTCCCTAGAGAAAGATATCATGCTTAATAAACTGGATCAATAAAAAAGAAAACCCTGAACAAAATTGATTGACACACTAGCTCCTTCAATGAGCTTGAACATAACAATTTAGTAGTTTTATTGGCATATACTTCACATATCACAAAATTCAATAGTTTAATAATATTAAAAGAGTTGTGCAATCAACACGACAATCAATTTTAGAACATTCTCTTTTTTCTTGTAATCATTCTATTTCTTATCTCCCTATTTACTCCCAACCTTCTCTGGCACACCTCCAAGAAACCATTAATCTTGTTATTACTGTCTCTATAGATTTACCAACCTTGAATTCATATACACAAACAAGAACCCAACAACAATAATAAAGTAAAGCAGGGAAACCTCAATCAAGAAGACAGGAGACAATATTAAGAACTAGAGCCATTTAAAATGGGTCAAAGGGGAGATGAAATGATAAAATGTCCAAATTTTCACCTAAGTGCATCTGCAATCATCTATTTCTCAATGTTACCTGTCTGATAGCAAAGCTATTCACATCCCCGGTGGATGGTAAGAAGTGATTCCCCTTATAGCTTAAACCACAATTATATCTCTTTCCCCCCCTTTTTTTTCCAACTGGAGCAATTTTACATCTGTCAATGAAGATTTGTTAATACTTGATCACAAGGCTATTCACATCCCTTAGTAGAGTCATAAGGATTCCCTGAGCATCAACGGGTCACTAATAGCCTTCTAGAAATGAGGCATTCACAAGTTGAGCTCTGATAGCCTTCACCCTTTCAGATTTGGATTTTATGTTTTACAATTCTTGGGTTCCACAGGCTGATGTGCTTCTTCCAGGAGGATTTAATTGATGCCTCACTTAGATGGAAAACCACAAACACTAGTTTTTTTCTGATAGGTGGGTGTAATCCCGTTTTTTTCACAACACTTTGCTATAGCAAATGAACATTTTTCCATAAGAGTAAGCAGCATGCAGGGTCATATCATAAAACTATTGAAGATGGACCCAAATGGGCAGGATTGATTTTTGTACATAGTGTCACTTGGAGTAGGAACTGATGCAAAGCAGATAGCCACAACTACACAAGCAATGTGTTGAGTCAATAATCAATCCTTTGATTAATAGATAGATAATAATTGCATATATTTCTATTTCTCTAATGGGTAAACATTCTTTGTTACTTTTAAGTGTGTCTTTCATCTTAATGTTTCCCAAGAGGCATTGAGGTTTTTCTTGTTAAAGTAGTCATCCAAAATTCAAGTTGCAAAATATCACAGGAGAAGATCACATTTTCTATACTCTATTGTGCTAAAATTTATCTGTGAACTCTGAAAACTTGTTCAATTATTACATCAATCCAAAGTTGCTTCTTGAAATAATTTTGACTCTGCCTTCAAACACCCCTGCAGTTCACCTCTGTGCACAAGGCTGATTTACCTTCCATCTAGAAATCCAAGAGGTCTCTTAATAAAAAACATAATATAGCAATCGCTTTACAACTACAGAAGAGATTTTGATTATATAACCTCCTTTAAATAGAGAAAAGATAAATCACATTTTCCTAACTTACTGCAAATTTCACTTTTTACCTATGTGGTGTACTCATTAATATTCTTTTCTCAAAGGACATGTCTGCAATCTATTTCTACATATCTTCCACAAAAAAGTAACATTTTAAGAATTTGAATAAAAATGTGTTAAAGGCAATACAACCACAATGTTCCTTAACAGAGAGGATGGGTAGACTCTGTCTTACGTACTTCGGATATATTATCACGAGATTACGGTCCCTGGAGAAAGTCATCATGCTTCTTAAACCAGGTCAATAAAAATAGTACCATGGATTTCTCGAACAGTAAAGTATTGAAGTCTAAACCCTTTCAATATACTTTTTTTATTTTTCAATAGAAGTATCTTTTATAACTTCTATTTATAGTTGTGTATTTTGTACCTTAAATCAAGTTCAAATCAAAGTGGTGCTAGATAGGTCATGAGCAAATATTTAAAATATTAGCACATTTCTTCTCCTGACACAGTATCAGATACAGTATCAAAAATAACTTTTGTTAATGTCATCACCAATCATGTCAGAAAACTCTCTAAGTGATGAGACCCTGGAAAACTAACATTTATCATTACCATCAAATTGATTTTTTCACCCTGAAGTCATGAGTTTGACACTTGCACTTTAAAAACGTGCAGAATTCCCAAGTTTGAATAATCATGAATTGTATATAGTCATATTCTTGAATTAAAAAAGATGTAGGCCATGGAAAAGTGAAAAAATAATAAGAGTTTAGAGCTAGTCCTTGAGAAGGGGGCGCACAATGCCTTGTCAGGTAGTGTGGTAGCAACCAAAGAGGAAAATCTTCAACAAGAAGGTTTGGCTTCGTGGCTGTCTGGTTGTGCTATAACATATGAACAATTGTGAAAATGGCACAGGGCTGAGTAGTTTTTCTGGCCTGTTTTACAAAGAGGCGCTGTGGATCAGAACCAACAGGATGGAAGCTAACAACCAAATGCAGCCTGATTGCCTGCAACTCAACTCCTGTATGGAAGCATCGGCGAGGGTAGGTGGAAGGGGTCTCATTTTAAAGATGTGCAATGTGAGCCCACTGGATCCTGCAGCCTCTACCTTTCTGGAGCCTTCCCAGAATCCCTGAGCCTTCCTTGCTAGCAAGTCCTGGAGGACAGATTCATCTCTGGGAATGTGAAGGCAGAGCTTGCAGTAGGTTTGAGTAGAACCCTAAAAAGAACTCTGAGTGGATCCCTTAACAAACAGAGGGTGGTATTAAAGTGCTTACCCATGTGTGCTCCAGTCACATAGCCTGGCTTTATTGAGCTCTGCCCATTCTGAACCTCTGAGCCCACAGGGGAATAATCCACAAGTGGTCATGTCCAGAGGAGCGCAGGTGACATAGTTAGTGGTTAGTATCAGGCTGCTGTCCACAAAGTGAGCAGTTCAAAACCATAAGTCGCTCCTTCTACTCCCTCTTACTCTGAACAGCGGCCATCTTGAAGCTCACAGGGCAGTTCTACCTTGTGCCATAGGCCTACTCTGAGCCAGTGTCGACCTGAAGGCAGTGAAATCCTGTCAGAGTAAAGAGAACATAAATAAATATGTGCTGTGGTTATTTCTATGATCCCAGAAAAGTGGATGTTCTTCAAGCGAAATCAAATAGTCCTCCGTTTTAGTATAATGGAGATTTCAGAATTATCTGGTTTGGGGGCCTCACTATATAGAAAACTGTGTATTGGATGTGATGCATTTAATTTGTGGTGCTGAAGAAAAATCTTGGATGCAAGAATGCTGAATCCATTCTTTAGAAATTAAAAAAAAAAGAATAAGGATAGATTTTCATTTACTCTGGCCATATTATTAGGAAAAATCAATCATTAGAGATACATATCCTTGTTTGATTTGGGACAGCATCTGAACATGGAGGGGAACACTAAGTAAATCAATTGACACAATAGTAGCCATGATGGTGAGTTTAAATAGATTGATGAAAACGGCACAGAGTCAAGCAAAGTATTACCGTCTTATAATTAAAATTATCACGAGTAGGTACTAATAAAATGTTAATTAGAAACAGCAACAAGAAAAACAATTTACAAATAATTTTAGTTTCATGCTTAATAATTCTGAGGGACAACAATAGCTCCAAAAATTTGCCCATATGCAGAGAAGGCATGTGCTCTGCTGGGCTGTAATCCGTGATTTTTCAGAGAGATAGTCAGGAACTTTTACTTCAGGTAAACCTCAAACCTTGGCTACATGTTCAATAAACCTTTCCCAAGACTCCCAGACTACAAGGAGACATAGAAAATATGTAAATATATGTATCTAAAAAGACTGCAATATTATGAATAAGCTCTTCACCTGCTCTCCATGTGTACTGTTTCAAAGTCATCTAAGAAGATGTGGATCATTGAAAAAAGTGTTAAAGGTAAATTATCCTTTTCTGTGGGAAGAGAGAAATTTTTACTAGAATATTCATTAAAGATGCCTGACAAGAGACATCTTGATTTAAAGATAAGATTTGTAAAAATGTATCTAGAAAAACAAAAGAAGTGAGACAAAGAAGACCATGTTTTTATTATTGGTGGTGGTGTTCAGACAGTGCAGATGATGTGGTCCCCCTCATATTAATCCTGTGTATCTCAGAATAAAGCCTTACTTAATTCCAGGGTATCCTCTCTCGATGCAATTATAGGCCTCCTCCGTTTTTTGAGGTTTTTCCTCTTTTTTCTGACCTTCTCCTTTCCTATGAATGATGTCTTGTCTAGGATTCATTCCTATATGTATACAAGAAGTAAAATAATTACATAGTAAATCACCACTTCAAAGAGATATTTTTTTTAAATAAAAATATTGCACATCAAAGTAAAGATGACATTTTTTCTAAGAGAGATTTCCCATATTTTATTTTGGATAATTTTAACACGATTATTCCAACTGTCTTTAAAAAAAATAATTCATTGACTACTTGTTTGGTGTTCACTATAATTCATATTTTAATCTTAAGTAGCTTCTCAAAACTTCAAACTAACTACTAAATGTATTGAATGCACCTATTATATTCTTTAGAAAATGACACTGACTTTTAAGTGCATGCAGCATTATTTAGTGTTTGCTCATTCATTTTTACTTAACTGATTTTTCACAGGTTGCCATAGTTGGCAATAAATCATGACTCTTTTATGCTTTGAAGTGTCAAGAAAATAGTGCAGCTATTTATATCAATATAAAATATACAGACATATAATTAGAAAGTGCTTCTAATTACTATCATACTCACTAATAACAATAAGTTTAGTCAGGTGATGACATGATTTAACCTAACACCATTCTCTTAATAATCGTTAATATCATACAGCTACATTAATCACTACACATATGACTTTTCAAATAAATTTCACTTGTGATTTACAAAATATATCTAAAATATTAATGCAGAATAAATCTGTATTGGGGCTATCAGAGCAGAAAGTTGACTTCCTGGTGATCATTATTTTAATTAGTAAAATATCATTTTTAGCTACAAAATTTTCCATTGAGGGAGAGAAATAAGAGCAGATGAAATTTAGCAAACATAAAATTTCTTTACTGGCTAACAGATGTGTGCTTCAACTCAAACATCTGTTTGCTCTTTAGTTTGTGGTGTTTATGTATGCAAGTATATAATTTAAATTAATCAATAAAATTATGTTAAGAAGCTACATATTTTAAATAAATTGAAAGTTTGGAGAAACTGTGAAGTTTTGAATGACTTCTGTCGTAGAGATTCTGTGAGTAGATTGGACATAAATATTCTCCATTTATGCCTGGTGTTATGGTATTTGTGTGAAATCATCATTTCAGTTTGATAAAAAGCTCAAGTATTTTTACAAATCTTTTTCTCAAAAATATTACTTAATAAGATGATGAGTTATGACCCATTTAAGTTCCCACTAGATTAGGATCATGGAAACCTGATGGGCTGGCCCTCCACTGTCCTGCAGGGCTGATGGAATGAATTGAGTGGCCCAAATCTGGAATTCAGGTTAAAAACAATACTGTATTTTTCAGACCAAAAGACACACTTTTTGTGGGGGTGAGGAGGGGATCGCTGCCCTCTGGTGGGATTGAGAGGCCAGCCTTGCTCCTGGAGAGCTGCTGGTGGATTTGAACCGGCAAGCTAGTGGGCCACAGTTCCGCACTCAACCACTATGCCACTGGGGCTCAGACACATAAGACACACTTTTATCCTCCAAAATGTGGGAAAAACAAGGGTGCATCTTATAGTCCAAAGCAGTGGTACCCCAGAATAGTTTAGTATATTGGTACTATTTGGTTTAAATATTTTTTCTTGCTTCCTGCTCTAAAAGCTAAGCCTGTCTTAAGGTCAGGTGCATCTTATGGTCTGAAAAATATGGTAATTACTCTTACCCCTTTTTAATAGAGATAAATTATTATTCTACAATTAATTTCAGAAAGAGATATTTATGCTACAGGGATTAATGTGTCTTCAGAATTTCTGTTAGGAATCACTATTAGGATGGAGAGTTGACAATGACACGGAATACTGAAAATTATGATTCTTTTCAACAGTAGTATTTTGAAATGTTCACAAATAATGAATGAATATCTAAAATTTCTTATTACAAATACAATTACAGTAGAACCCCAGTACTCAACTTCATCAGTCCTCGATGTAATGAGATTTTGGTGTGAAATGTCGAGAATATTTTGCATTTGAGATCAAGCAAACATCAATATTTGATCTGATGCACGTGATTTTTGTTAGCAACAGCAGTTCATGTTACAGTCCCTCAGCATTTGTTTGCATTGTTAGCAAGCACTGTTTAAACCTTTTGCAGCTGTGTTCCAAATGTTTTGTTATAGTTTTCCTAGTTTTGTGGCTTTTTGAACTGTTTTTAGATAAAAAAAAATGCAGATCCTAAGAAAGAGTTTTTGAAAAGCATCATCATGATAATTAACTGGTTAACCTATTATTGATATTGATGATGATTATTTAGTTGACCCTTTTAGAAAATGATTAAGGAAACACCAACAGCAGGCCACAATACACAGATTTTTTTTTTAGAGACAATCAACCAGGCTCTAGTGAAAAAAAGAAGTAAAGGAGAAAACACTCCTGAGAAGCAGCTACCAATTGATTTTATAGAAGATTCGACTTCCAAACAATGATTCTCTTTCTCTCCATCCCTCCTCTCCACGGCTGAGTTCCCAGATCCAGATCCTCATCATTCTCGAGGTATGGGCCAAACTGTAGTTGTTAATATCTTTATAAATGCTGTTGCTTATTAAATTATTTAACTCTGAATTTATTTACTTTGAAATTTCTGGGTAATGTTTGGTATAAAGAGGCAAGGTTAGGACAAAATTTGGTGGTTAAGAATGGGTCAATCCATTTTCCATTATTTCTTATGGGCAAATTGATTTGCATCTCGACAGTCCTAGACTGGATCCGCATTGAGGTCCATGTTACTGCATTGTGATTTTGTGGTATATTCCCTCTGCAAACTTCCTCTAGAACAAACTACAGTTTCAAAACATGAACTGGGGGTCTAAAAGTAGAGGAAGTAACAACCTGAACAGATGTTTCACTTCAATATACCAAAATTCAACAGATTTTAATCTAGGAATTTTATTCCTCCATCCACCGCAGGATGATCACTGCATAATATTAACACCACGATCTTGTGTCTGATACCAGATCTTTTTTAATTTGAGAGTGTTTGTTGTCCTCATGCCCGTTTGGACACAGATACCTTAATTAACACTAAATCTATACTGCTTGAACCTGTGTCATTCTCACCATCATTTCAGCTCATTGTCAGAGCCACTGTGTCAATCTTTCTCTGGGACTGTTCTCCATTTCACTTACCTGAGTAAGCCTTGTGTCCTTTCCTATAGATGTTTTTTTTTTCCTGATTACCTTTCCAAAATAAAGGAGTCCGTTCTTCACATCTTTGCTTCTAGGGAGTAACCTGGTTGTACTTCTTGCAACATAGGTTTGTTTTTCTACTCGGAATTTTTTGTATTCTTCACCAGCACGATAATTCACATATATGCATTCATTCCAGTCTTCCAATTTAATCCCCAACATATATATATATATATATATATATATATATATATATATATATATATAGTAAATACCCTGGGCCCAGTCAGGGACACTTTCATCTTCAATGACATCCTTGCTCCACAGCTCATTAGAGAAAGCTTGTGTCGAGGATGCATCCAGACATTCCCAGGATCACTGATGAAAGATCAAGGCAAGGCAAAATCCTTGACAAGATTCAATTGTTTTCTGTTGGTTTAGTTGTGAGGATTTTCATTTTCTTGACATTGAATTGTGATCTACCAGGGAGTATCACCACTACCAGCCCCAAATGGAAAAAAAAAACTGTTGTGCTGATCATTAGTAATATGCGCTTTGTTCTGTAGGTTAGAATGAAACAAATAGCTCTGATTAATGCATGCAGTGGCATTGCCAGAGAAGGTTCTCTAGTTACAGTGGTGTTTCTTTTCTTTTTTTTTTTTGTAAAAGCAGTTTTGCTCAAATTCGTGTTTTGTGATGACCAGTTTAAGAAAATAGGTTATGGCTATGAAATTTTGTCTTCTGTAAGGGGAAAAAATGCCTCAGAAACTGTTGTTATGTTGAATGCAGCTTACAAGGACAACACTATGGGAAAAATTCAAGTGTATGAGTGGTTTTCTCATTTCAAAGATGTGAAATGTCATTCAATGGCAAACCTCATTCTGGATGTCCTTCAAATTCCAGAAAAGATGAAAATATCAACTCATAGTGTATTTGGAGTTCATTTACTGGTTCAGAGTGTCAATCAAGTTTTCTACTTTGAGATTCTGAAAATATAGCATAAGGTGTGTATGACCAAAACAAAAGTCCCGATTTTGCATGACAATGATGCACCTGCTCATGCAGCCATCTGAGTGCTCCAGTTCATGGCACAATGCAACATGCCTCTCTTGCCCCACACACCTGATCTCCCTCTGGCAGCTTCTTTTGTTCCCCACCAATGGATGGAGAGGTACATGAAAGGAGAGCATTTGAAGACTTAGAAGAGATGAAGAAAAAAAATGAGGTAGGTGCTTCCAGCCATCCAAACAGATGAGTTTAAAAAATGTTTCTGAGAATGGAATGGCAGATTGACAAAGGTATCAAGTGTCATGGAGAGTACTTTGAAGGTGATAAGGTTGTTTTGTAGAAAATTTTTGAATACAAACTTTGGGGAAAAATCCATTGGGTGGAGGGGGGGGTACCACCTCATATAATGATGGTAGCAATCATTGATCTTCTTTAGCAATTCCTTTAAAGTCTCTTGAGTTTCAAAGGCAAATTTTATCTTCAGCATATCATAGGTCACTGATGAACCCTCTTCTGATCCTTTTTTAAAAAAATACTTTTATTGGGGGCTCTTTTCATATAGTCCAGTTCCTAAGATTATTTGCTCGGCATATAGATTGAATAAGTATGGTGAAAGTATGTAAGTCTGCCACAAAATTTCCTGATTTTTACACAATATTTCCTTGTTCTATTTGTGCTACTGCCTATTGTTCTATATACATATGAGCATATTTAAATGTTCTGGATTTCCCATTCTTTTCAAAACTATGCACAAATTGTCATACTCTATGGTGCTGAATGCCTTTGTACAGTCCATAAAACTCATATGTATATATATATATATATATATATATATATATATATATATTCTTCTGCATTTATCCAAGATCAATTTGACTTCAGCAATATTATCCCTTTTACTATGACTTATTCTGAGTCTAGTTTGAATTTCTGGAAGGTTCCTGCTCATTGATTACTCCAACCATTGTTGAATGAACATCAGCAAAACTTTACTTGGATGATAAAGTAAAGATATTGTTAAATACTTCCATTTTATTCAGTCACATTTTTTTTGAATGGACACAAAGATGGATCTGATACTATTGGTTAGCCAGATAGCTGTCTTGACATCGGCTATTAAGTGCTTCTAGTGGTTCATCAGCTTTTTAAACACCTCATCTGATTTCCTGTCAATTCCTGAAGAATTGCTTTTCAATGTTTTCAGTGTAGTTTAGTTATTGCTTCAAAGCGTTGTTTCTTATTCATATACTACCTCCTGAAATGGTCGAATGGGGACCAGTTTCTGGGGACTGTGACTCCGTATTTCTTTCATCTTCTTGTGACATTTTCTTCATTTTTCGATTATATGGCTCATTGATTTCATTAATTGCAACTCAGTTCCTCCCCCCATTAAATAGTTGTTTATTGGCAGTGCGCTGGAAAGGGCGATGGAAGAGTTCGCAGACATAGACAACACCGCACACCATGGTCACAAGGGCGGCGAGAGTGACAGGGAAGAGTGGCCTGGAGCCCAGGGGCGCCCTCCCATCAAGGTGGGCACGGGAGGGAGAGGGCAGAGGGGCTGGAGCGTTGGGAGGCAGCCTCACAGCACCTCCATTTAGTAGGTGTGGTTAGATATGAAGAGAGACTTGCTGCCTGCAGCCGCCACCTGACTGTTGGGAGTGTACTTTCTTTGGCAGGCAAGGCTGTTGGCCAAGGCTCACTTGATGTATTCCTCCTGGGCCACCTTCAGGTTCTCCCTCTGGCCGCACCAGGCCTTCAGGTCAGACGCCTGCAGGGCGTGCCCGTAGGAGACGGTCAGAGACCATGGATTCAGCAGGGGCACTTGATGGCGTTGAGGTTGATTGATGCCTCCTCCTCACTCTGACCTCCTGACAGGAAGGTGACCCTAGTCACAACAGGGGGCACAGTGCGGTGCAGTGCGGTGACAGTGGCCATAGCAATCTCCTCGTGGGAAAACTTCTGTGTGCAGGCATGGCCAGGGGTGACCATGTTGGGCTTCAGCAAGATGCCTTCCAGGTAGATGTGGTGGCTGCTCAGGGCCTTGTGGACGGCAGCCAGCACCTTCTCAGTGACGTACTGGCAGCGCTTCAGGTCTTGGTCACCGTCAGGGAGAATCTCGGACTCCACAATGGGCACGATGCCATGCTGCTGGCAGATGCTGGCGTAACGGGCCAGCATGTTGGCATTTTCCATGATGGCGAGGGCTGAAGGGGTATGTTCACCGATCTTCAGCACACAGCGCCACTTGGCAAAGTCAGCGCCATCTTTCTTGTACTGGGCACAGTGCTCAGACAGCCCGTCCAGCCCTTGGGTGGTGGTCTCGCCGTTGGTTCCTACCGGGGCACCACACCCTTGTGGACCTTGATGCCCACGATCCCACCCTTGGATTTGATCACTTGGGGGAAGGAGCGCCCATCATCCACCTTCTGGTACAGAGTCTCATGGAAGAGGATGACGCCCCCGATGCAGGGGTTCACCCGGTCCTTGGCGGTCAGCAGCAGTTGGCGGCAGAAGCGGCGATTCTCTTCAGTGTTCTGGGTCCGGATGGACTGCAGCCACTTGGCAATGCTTCCGGTGGACTCATCTGCAGCCAGTTCTTCATTTGTATGTTTAGTTCTTTCAGTTTTACTATTGTTTTCAGTTATATTTAAAAATAAATAATGACTTAATGTTTAAGGCGATACAAAATGAAACATTACACATTTTCTTTAAAAACAATTTTAGAGGTCATCCTGGTTTGGTGTAGCCATGGCAGTTCATGTCCTTTCCACTTGTGTCGCCACCTCCCCATGGCCTTTGTACTGCTGCCTCGGCCCACCATTCTGGCTGTGGCCCGGCCTCTCAGCACCACTCTCTTCCGCTCAAGATCCGGATGAGTTCCCGGACTCCGCAGTTGGTCTCCGTGCTTGTGCAGGTTCCTGGTCGAGTGATACAGCTGCGCCGCTACCTCAGCGAGGCACTGCCATTGAAGTTAGACGGAGTCAAGGACCATGATTTTTACGTCTTGAAGCTCAATGATAAGATGGGCCCTGAAAAGCGTAAGGTAAATTCCTATTTTATGAAAGACCTGCGCTTAGACAGTTTGGACCAAGTGGAGATTATCATGGCCATGAAGGATGACTTTGGATTTGAAATTGCGGATATAGACATGGAAAAGTTCATGTGTCCACAAGAGATTGTAGATTACATAACAGATAAGAAAGATGGATATGGATAATGTATCAGACCACCTTTCTTCCCCGTGAAATGACTTGATGATTGGCCTTTGTCTCGAAGGACCATCACTGACTTTTACAGAGTACTTCTGTGGGACTTCTATTTAAGTTGTCTTAAGTGTTTTGCGTTTTGAAAATAAGTCTATAAAACTAAAACTAAGCCAAGACAAAACAAAAGAACTGTTTGAGTAGGTTATGATTACACACATCAGAGAGTGACTCTAACGAGCAAAAGGGGTGAGCGTGTTTGTTTGCTAAATGAAAGATTGCAAATTTCCATCTGCCCAGAGGTGCCAGGGAAGAAACACTGTCAACATCTTTCTAAGACATTGAAAACCCCGTGGAGTGCCATTCTACTCCGACACACATGGAGTTCCCATGAGGGAGAATCTATTCCAGGTAACCGGTGGATGAACATACTTCAGAAAGTTGTATATCGTTCCGCTTTCAGTACTACAATCTTTAAGTTGTGACTCTTAGGTTCTACAATGCCTACTGAAAGTACTTGAGGAGTCAACCCCTGATGTAATGTAACATTTGACAGAAAGTTAACATGCAAATATAATTCTGTGTTTGTATTCTGTTGGATAGTATTGATGGGAGTATACTGAGATTACTAGGAGATATACTTGGAAACAAATTCCCAGAAAAAAATTCAAATTCTCTTAAACCTAAATTAATACTAAAGAAAATTATTAACTATTTAGCTATAATTAAGAGTCTCTCTAAAACCTCGATCAGAAAGCATTCACTTTGGTGTCCCTAAGAATACATCAGCACACATTCTGAACACAATGTGCTTTGCATTTGTTGGTTGGTGCCAGTGATTAAGCTCTTACCCAAGATGACCCCACGTCTGCATAATTGTTACCTGATCCAATAACGCCGTGTTCAGGATGGTTGCTATGCCTGCATCCTTGGTTGAAGCAATTTTCTATTCAGAGTGTCTTTTAGGCATTAGGACTCTTTGTTCAATACTGTGTTGGAAACCAGAAACATTCTGGTGTGATCCATGTTTTCTTCAGCTGATTTTCAAACATAGATGACCAAGCTTCTTAGTCTGTCTTTGACTGGAAGCGAAGTCTGGAATCATGGGTGATGCTCTTTTCAGTATCTTAGCAACACACAGCATGACATAATAAGCAGGGAGAAAGTTGGAATAAATGTAGTTGAAAATACAATATTATAATGTTAAACTGAATATTTGAATTTAATTATATATGTATCAATTAATACTAATTAGAGATAATATATAGACAGTATTACTTATATGTCAGATTTTATTCTACATATTTTATATAGTGTCTCAACAGCACTTTTTTATAGCCTTATGAGTTCTGTAGGTATTATTTTTGTTATTTAAAAATAATGAAGAGACAGATGGACTATTTTATTTAAAAATTCCAAAAATTAATGTGACAGTAAGAATTCAACTGACACATTTCGACTTTAGAATTCATATTTTAATTATTGCTTTAATTGCTTTAATCTATTTCCTAACTCTTATATAGCATATGCTAACATTTAAGCAAATTGGGTCTTCCATTAAGAGTACCTGGAATTAGGATTTTATCTGCACAATCAGAAGTGGCTATCCAACATTTTTAATTATTGCCAAAGTTTTATGGAATGAAAAAAATTAGAACTATATTTCTTTTTCAATAAACCCTGTGTATTCTTTCTCTTTTTATTATCTCTTACCCAATATTTTAAAAATACATATTGAGATTATATGCCTTGCTTTTCCCGATAACTGCATTTATGTCAATCTGTCACTAGATTTTCAAACCTCATCAAAACTTTACCTTTAATTTTGGCTTTTCTTCCTAATTATATACATTTTGAATCATTTGAAACTTATTTTAAAGCCAAGATTTAACTTTTTAAAATATGTATGTGTAGCTTATTGTAATAGCTACTCAGTAACAAATCTCACCTTCCATTTAACCAGTACAGATAATAAGGGAAGTCAACCTGCAGCAGCTGATCTGATTCACTAACTGCAAGGTAAAAGGTACCAGCAACAAAACCAACAGCAGTACAACCTGTCTTTTATGAGATCAGAAAACAGAGACAAAATATAACTTTTACTTTTGAATTTACATTTTGGAGATTCATTTATAGATGTTTTACATTAACTCAGTTTGGGGGGAGAAGGGTAGTAATGGGAGGCAATTTGTGATTATGAGCCAGAAAACAAACATTAAGATTATTTTAGTATCAAATCAGTCTCGTGATGCCTTTTTTGTATAGGTAGCAGGATATACCTATTTCTGTTTTGTTTGGTTTTTTGTTTTTTGGCTGTAGCTCTTTTCATTACTAGCTCAAATACGTGAAGAAGAATTTAAAAGTTGTCTTACCTGTCTAGGTGATATCCACGTCCAAGCTGACTACCGTTAAGCAGTGCAGCCCATGATAAAAATTTCTGGAACTACCTTAAATACACACGCCCATTGCCTTTAGTAAAGGGGATTTTTCTAACCACATCAATTTTAAGTAAAATAACTTGGGTTCTATAAGAAGGGATGCAATTATGCAACACATTTTTTCATGGCTTCAGTGATTAGATTCTTTTTCCTCTATTAATGATTGTCATTTTTCCAGCCCCCTTCACACACCCTAGCTTTCACATGAAAAACTTGCAAGTTTGAAATTTTTTTTCTGATTTTCTCTGATTCACTTTGAAAGTGATTTTTGTACTACCATCTTTGACTCTTACCACCTTCCCCTCAGTGTTCACAACATATCTCTCAACTTTTCCCATTCAATTCACATGCAATGGGAAGAAATGAACAGCACAATGGGGGTCTAGAATCAACCACTGTTAGTGTCCACTTGGAGGGAGTCCACTACTACAGAGTTCCTGGAGCACTTCATTTCTCTGGCCTTCACACTCCCCTAGAGGATTTTGCCTTATCTATTTTCTCATTTAATTTCCTTTCTGCTAAATTCCTGTTTACTGAAGGAGATAATTAGCTCCGGGTGATTATGATAATTTTGTCTTCACTCTCCAGTTATCCTCCCAGTAGGCACAAGCACAAGAAAATGCTTAGTGCACTGGTTTTCCATGCCTCTTAGAGAAGCAGAAGCTTTATGAGTAGCGTCTGCTATTAGCGAATTTCAGATTTGTGTCTCTATCCCCAGAATGTCTGTTTAACATAACCATCTGCTTCTTTCCAAATCAGGAGTAAATGAAAATTCAGGATTTCATTCTGATAAAACATTTTTGTCATGTGTATTTCTCATATGCCATCACCTTGACTTATATGAATGGAGAAGTGTGAGCACGATGAAAAGTCAGCAGATTTATTCTTTTAACCTTTATTATTTATGAAGTCTACTTTGAAATCAGGACACTGTGGGCACTTTTGCTGTTTGATTGTTGTTTAGATTATTCTGACAGGTGGATGGAGTTGACAGATAGAAGATAGAGAGATTTTAGATGGCTAATAGATAGGTATACAGATATGAAATTCAGACAATGTTTTCCCAAATATTATTAGTGATGATGAGTAAGAAATATTTGTTGTGGAGTTGCTCTACCAAGGGAAACCATTGTGGATAATATTGGATCTGCCAAAGTTTCAAACTTGTATCAATTTTTTATATCACTTGAAAGATTTTATATTAAATCTCATACCAAATTATACATACATATATACACCCAAAGTCCCATCAAATTAACTTGTTGATAAACAAAGCTAAACTATTTTATAGGCCAAACAGTGAATACCAGGTGGGCAGTGTAATAATAATACCAAAATGCATGGAAGACAAGTATTTATGAAGTTTGGGAGGTTGGTTTGTATCAAACTTTTCAACATGCACTAGCTTGTATCTAAGTAAAAATAATAAAATAAGTGAGGAAGCATCATTTGATAGAGCAAAGAAAAAGTTTAGAGAGGGGCTGAGCCCCGGTGGCGTAGTGGTTGTGCGCGGGACTGCGGCCCACTGGGACGGAGGTTCAATTCCAGCAGTGGGGCTGGGCCTCCTACTCCCACCACCGGAGAGCAGTGATGCCCCCAAAAACAAAAAAAAAAAAAAAAAAAAGAAAAAGTTTAGAGACAAAGTTTTTAATAATTCTTAGAGACTAAACAACCAAATCTTTGAGGCTTTCTCTGACATGTGAAAGAGACAGATGCTCATTTAAATATTTCTTATAACAATGAATGTTTTTGCAATTACAAATATTATTTCAGAAGGGATTCCTGAAAAAATGTTGCCATGTTGATTATCACTGGGTAGCAAAAAAGTCATATTACTATTGGTTGAAGTCTGTGAGTATAGATGGTTTTAACTGTCATAAGCATTAACAAAGTAAGCATATTATGTTCTCGTATCACATTTAGTAATTATAATTACTTCATTATCTTATCATATCCTTTTAACTGAACTTTTGATGAAAATAACATAATTATCAAATAAAGTTTATACTTTCAAGGCAGTTAAGCAATTGTCCTTCATATGCAGGAGAATTTCCTGCCAAATTATATATAGGATATTATGCAGAGTGGGGGAAATAAAACATTCATGCCAACAAATAACCCGAGTGCAAAAAATGGAGAGGAAAAACAATTTAATATGGAATTAATACTATTAGACTAACATGAACTTGAGGTAGCAAAAACAGTGACACCATGTCTGAATAGACCTTCCCACAAGTTTATCTAATAAAGTGCATGAAAACCACTTTGTGATTTTTATTCTTGAGAGTCAGCCAGATGCATCTAGTGATTGACTAGCACCTGTTTCACCAGGGAATGAAGTCCACGCTGGGTGCTTGCGGTCATTTTGTGAACCTGCCCTCTTGAGGGTGTTCTTCTTTCTTTGTCACTGACCTTTTTAGCAAGTGTCCTATCCTTTCCCAGGGCCTGGTTTTTCCTGATAAAATGCCCAAAATCAGTCAGAGAAAGTACACTGGCCTCTCTTTATGGAGCATTCTGGCTGTACTTGTTCCCAGAGAGATTTCCTTGGTCCTCTGGCATCTGTCGTGTCTTCAGTATTCTTCACCAGCCTCATCATCCAAAGGCCTCAGTCTTCATGGCTGCTTGTCCTCCACAGAAAAGGGTATTTAGTATAACAGATCGATTTTATTTTCTTCTATTTCACATACTTTGATGAATTTTTCATTCCTTTGGAAACATTGATTTTTCTACTGCTTGGAGCATCGTGAATTACAGATGGTCATGCTTACCCTGATCTTTTAAAACTTCTATTTGCTTGCATTAGCATGGGCTAATACATTTTTCATTAGAAACTGCATCTAATGCTTATTTCATACTTATTTTGGCTCTTAATAGTTCTTATGTTTTTGAAACCCAAGGAATCTAAGACTGGGTAATTGTGTAAGTGGAAGACCATCACTATGATGCACTAAACATTTTGATACAATGTTATAAATGTTTAATTTCTGTGATTTCTGATGTGACCTCCTCACTAACCAAGCTTAATTGCACTTCGAAGGGCAGCTCCGTACATCAGGGAGAGTAGAAGCACTGCCTTTTAAATTAGAGTCTCCCTCCACATAATAAGAATGATTTAATAGCTGCAAATACCTTCAAACTCTTTTAAAGTTTAGAACGAAAGATTCTTTTTTGCCTAAACTTTGATTGAAACTCATATTTATAGCATGGGGCAGTCAGCTATTCAGCTGGATTCTACAACAAAGAGTAAAATGTATGGAGACACTGCTTTTATAGGACCAACTAAAGAGTTCAAAGATACATGGAAATTAAATAAGATGAAAAGGCAAAGAAAGTTAAAAAATGCCTTACCCTATCCTGCCCACTAGTACATGTAAGTACCAGCTGCATGTTCCACAGCGGGGGTTTATTGGTGCGCTTTGGGGACATTCTTGTGCAGACATTGATTGGGACAGGGATTTGTATCACCGCGTGAAATGGAAGGGAGAGTGTTGGTCTTGTTACTTTGCTGAGAGTCGGTTTCATGAGATGAGATGCTGTCAAACTTTAATTTCTTGTGCTCCTGCAGAGTGAGATAAAGATCCTAAGTATATTTCTGAGTGTGACCAGGGAGGTTTGTTCGAAAGCATTAAGTAATAGTAAGGTGATTTCCTTCTTTTCACGTGCAGTACAGGGCAACCTTGAGTCCTTGACATGCTTCATGACCACAGGTACAAAGACATATCACTTATATTCTGGCTGCTTGGGATGCTTAACAATGATGCCCAGCCAGCACAGGGTGTCTCCATGTGTTTCCTCAGGGTTCTAATGGTTTCACTGAAACCTTTCAAAGTTTCCAGTGAAAAACATGTTCACACAAAACGATTTTTCCCCTGCCATAGTTCACCATCCTACTACCAGAGTCCACCCACTGGTTTCCATGTGATAGACCAGTGTATACATATATATCCATAAGACAGGGCAGTGGATTCCCCAGTCTAGGAAAAGAGGAGAAGCCAATATGACCGACAGTCCTGAAAAGAGACATTTCAGCAACAATTATATCCTCAGTATTTTGTAACCTGTTACCTTATCTAATATGTCCCATAATCGTATCAGCTGTGAGTTCTATGTTACCATTACAGTAAACTGCCAGCACAGAAGAGATACACAAAGTCCTAGGAAGGAGTATTTCAGACATACCATTTGCATGTCTCACCTCTGCTTTACAGAATTCAGCAATGGGCCAGTGCAAAGTTGTGTTTCCCTTCTTTGGGCAGCCAAAGAAGGCCAGATCTGGTTTCTAGCCAAATCTTCATCAGCTGTGTGAGAAAAGCAGACTGCAAAGTGTTTCTTCTGTGGAGCCACGTGCCTTCAAAGCACCACCATCCACGGTATTCTGTTTGCAGCAAGCAATCACTGTGTCAGCAGGTACACTTAAAATGCTTTCAAAAAATTAAATCCAACTAGAATCGGTCCAATTAAAGACAATATGCCCTCAACTGCTTTATATTCATATAGAAATTTTAAAATATCACACAAATATGACTTACAGGGAACCCTTGCACAACAGAGGTTAGAGGCTTAAAACCCCATACAGTTTAAAATTAGAATAGCACTTTGACTTCCCAAGAAATTATCTGCTAATAGCCTATTTTGACCTGAAGACATACTGATAGCATAAACAATTGTTTAACCCTTATTCTATATCTTATAGGTATTATATATTTCACTCAAATAAGAACTTAGTTTTAAATATAAACTAGAATATATATCAAGATATTACAAAGGTTTTTTTAACCTCCCTGAATAACTAAAACAACAGTCTCATGAATTTTCTTTTCTTCTTTGCCATGTTTCTTACTCCACCTTCAGGGGTCTTGAAATGACAAGTCGTCATAACTGGGGGCTTCAACCTGTGGTACATGTCCACTTTGTTTGGAATGTGATGATTTTTCCCTGCTCCTGGGGAGTGAAACATCACTAGTGGAAATTCACATTGGTCCCATAAGGTCATTCAATGCTGCACTAAACATGATGAGAATGGCATAAGAACTGCAAGAGATCACTTTTTACCCCAATACCCAATTTGCTGGAGAGATACAGACATGACTGGCACTACACAGCACTTTGAAAGCAATCCACCACTTGGGCAGTTCAAACCCATGTTGTTTAGAGTTCAACTCTTCTAAAGAAAATAAGGCTATTTTCAGACCTCTTTCCCTAAAGTTTACTGAGATATGAAGGCACAGAGTAGGTACTGTCTGAAAACAGAATGCTATTATATTAAGCAAATCTGTATAAAATATTGTATTAGGAAAACTTCAAATTCTAAATAAATAGATGGTGCCTGCTGAAACACACAGAGAACTAGGATTGATTGTTTTTGAAATTCCTTTTGAAGTCACCCATGATTTCTGAAATGAAAATATGTGTACACAAGTCAAATTAACTATGTGAATTCTACAGAAAAGAACTTTTCGAACGTTTTT
This sequence comes from Nesogale talazaci, assembly GCA_004026705.1. NCBI lineage: Eukaryota > Metazoa > Chordata > Mammalia > Afrosoricida > Tenrecidae > Nesogale > Nesogale talazaci. The sequence continues at coordinate 53,071 of PVJH01002730.1, read as the reverse complement.
TTTTCTATTACATTTTAGAAGTACTTTTTATACAATATTTGTGTATTAACATATTAAAGAATCCAAATACATTTATTCAGACACTATAATGAGGCAATGCATACAAGACTCTAGGCTCTCTAAGAAATCAATGCGTTGGTCATTTAAGGAATTTACAATTCTATTTGCTTGGTGAGTAGAAGTACTGCATTCAAATATAAAGTCAAATGTTCATTGGTTTCTTTATCAACACTGAAAAATGACATTATCAAAAGAAAGAAAATAAATAATTTGAATTTGATTAACAAAAAATCTAATGGTGTACCCTGTAAAGGAGATTTTGGTTACTGTACTCAAGATGGAATAAAATATCTTATAATATGATCTTCCAATGGACCTAATGTGAATTTACTCTAAATTGTTTAATATTCTCTTCTGTGATAGTCCAGTCACTAAAACACAAATATATATCTATATACATGTGCCCATATATGTACATGGATATATGTTTTGTCTCAAAGAACAACTGTATATTGAGAAAACATCCCAGTCCAGTTATTAGCCCATATGCCTGATACTAATCCACAAACTCCTCTCTAGACTTATGCAGCACATGCAATGATGCTGAACACAGGAAGATCACAGACCAGTGGGTGGAAGGTATTCTGGATCCAGGGCAATGGAAAACTCTTAGTGCTGGTGTGTGTCTCCGCATGGCAACTCTAGCTCTTTGATTATCTCCACAGCAGGAAATTTAATGTGAAAGAGAGAGAGAGAGAGAGAGAGAGAGAGAGAATTCCATCTCCAGAGATAGAGAAGTTCCAAGAATCTTCATGAGAGGATCACACCCACAAGGAGTATCATGAGGCTGTCACGTGATCGACAGGCTAGACTCCATCCCCTTCATTCTGAATATCCATAGGTTAACAATAGATTATGTAACTACCACAGACTACTCCTTGTTAACTTGACACTTCTATATAAATCTTTAGACATCCATTATGTAAAAAGCAAAAACAATATTAAAATCATTTTTATACCTAACAGGATAATAATAATAGAAGTTACAACTCAAAATGTGTTAGTCTCATTTAAACATAATACTCTATAAATGAACAAAACTCTTCTATACTTAACAAGTGCAGTTATTTTAACACCTACAACATAAACCTATAATCCTATAAATACAATCCCCCACCTTTGAAAGTTTGTAAGCTAGCTCCTTCATGACTTTACCCCCCCCCCTCCCATATCTGCTATTCAGTTTATATACAGACTTATTTCCTCTAGTGCTCTGAGAAGACAACCTTGTTCTTTGATGGGAAGAATATGTGTGCATCACATATTTGGTAATCTAGGAGCTCAGGTGATCAGTGGTCTAAAACAAATCTGTTAATCACTCAAAGGGAGAAAGATGTGGCACTCAGATTATGTAGTATTTATAGCCTTGTAAATACTACAAAGAAGTTCATTCTATATGGCTGCTATGAGTTTGAGTTAATTTGATGGCAGTGGGTATGCACTCTTTTTAAAGCTTATTTTTTTATATTTTTTAATTTTTATTTTAAATCATTTTATTGAAGGCTTGTACAACTCTTATCACACACCATACATCCATCCAATTTTTCAAGAACATTTGTTGCCATCGTCATTTCAAAATATTTTCTTTCCACTTGAGTCTTGATATAAGCTCCTCATTTCTTTCCCTCCCTCCCCCACCCTCCCACCCCCATAGACCCTTGATAAATTATTAGAATTTTTTTTGTCTTATACACTTATTGAAGTCTCCCTCCACCCACTTTTCTGTTGTCCATTCCCCTGGGAGGGGGGTATAGGTAGATCTGTATGATTGGCTCTCTCTATTTCCTTCCACCTTCCTCTTCTCCTCCTGTTATGGCTACTCTCAATATTGGTCCAGAGGGACTATCTGTCTTGCAATCCCTGCATTTTCAGCTCTTATCTGTACCCATGTACATACTCTGGTTGATCCAGATTCATAAGGTAGAATCGAGGTCATATAATGCTAGGGGCATGGCAGGAGGAAGCATTGAAAAAATAGAGGAAAGTTCAAAGTTTCATTGGTGCTGTACCATACTGTGACTAGTTCATCTTCTAACTGAGACCATTCTGTAAGAGGATGTCCAGTTGTCTACCGATGGGCTTTGGTTCTTCACTTTCCATGCCTCCTCATTCACAATGATGTGATTTTTTTTTGGGGGGGGGGCTTACAAATTCTCTATTTTCTGTTTATTTTGTTAAATCATTTTATTGGGGGCTCATTCAACTCTTAGCCCAGTCCATACATAGATCTAGTTTATGGAAAGCACTTTTGAATCTTTGTTGCCATCATCATTCTCAAAACATTTTCTTTCTACTTAAGCACTTGGTATTGACTTCTCATTTTCCCACTACCTACCTACTCTCTCCTCCCACAAAATCCTTGATAATTTATAAATTATTATTATATTGTCATATTGAATGCTGTCTGATGTCTTCCTTCACACACTTCCCTATTGTTCATACCACAGGGAGGAGATTATATGTAGATCCTTATAATCAGTTCCTCTTTTCTACTCCACCTTCCCTCCATCCTCCAATGTAGCCACTGTCCCAACTGATCCTAAAGAGATCATCTATCTTGGTTTCTCCATGTTTCTGGTTCCCATCTGTACCAGTGTACATCCTTTGGTCTAACTAGATTTATAAGGCAGAATTCATATCATCATCATAGGAGGGAGGAAACATTTTAGAACTAGAGGAAAGTTGCATATTTCATCATTGCTACCCTGTGTCCTGGACTGCCTCGTCTGCTCCCCATGACCCTTCAGTAAGGGTATGTCATGTCCCTTGCAGATGCACCTTGGGTCCCCAATCCATACTTCCCCTCATTTATATTGATATAATTTTTAGTTTTTTGATGTCTTATTCCTTTCGCACCTCATTGTCACACAGGCTAGCATGCTTCTTCCATGTGGACTTTGTTGCTTCTGAGCTAGATGGCCCTTTGTTTACCTTCAAGTCTTTAAGACCCTAGACACCATATCTTTTGGTAGCCAGGCTTTCTTCATGACAATTGCTTGTGAATACCTTTATCTTCAGCGATTATATCAGGAAGGCGGACAGGCAATTCTATGATTTTTGTTCTTTAATGTCTGATAATTGCTTCCATTGATGCCTTGTGGTCACACAGGCTGTTGTGGACTTTGTTGTGGACATTGATGCTTCTGAGCTGGATGGCCACTTGTTTACTTTCAAGTCTTTAAGACTCCAGATGCTATATCTTTGACATCCGGGCACCATCAGCTTTCTTCAACACTTTTGCTTGTACATACATCTGTCTTCACTGATTGTGTCAGGAAGGTGAGCATCAAGGAATGCCAATTTAATAGAATAAAGTGTTCTTGCACTGAGGAAGTACTTTAATGGATGTCCACTGTCTTTGCCTATATGGCTATCTGACTGCAAGTGGATCATAGCCAATTAAAATTAGAATAATGCCACAAAAGAAAACTCATTGCCTTTGAATCAATTCTAATTCATCAGATCCTATATCAGTGGTTCTCATCCTTCCTAATGCCATGACCCTTGAATACAGTTGCTCATGATGTGGTGACCCAAACATAAAAGTATTTTTGTTGTTACTTTATAACTATAACTTTGTTGCTAGTATCAATTGGGTGACCCATGTTCAACCCCCAAAGGAGTCATGACACACAGGTTGAGCACCACTGCCCTATAAGCTAGGGAGAACACAGCCTCTCAGTTTCCTAGAATACAATGCTTTCCTTGCAGAAAAATCCTCATTTTTTTTCCCTTTGAAACAGCTGGTGGTTTCAAACTGCTGTTCTTATCATTAGCAGCCCAAGCAACTATGTAACCAGAGCTTTCACTCTCTGTCTCTCTCTCTCTCTCTCTCTCTCTGTCTCTCTCTCTGTCTCTCTCTCTCTCACACACACACACACACACACACACAATTAGGGACTGGGACTGACCATCTGCTCCTGTAAAGACCACAGTCAGTAAAGCACTATGCAGCTCAGTTGCACTCTGAAACAGTCACCTTGAATCAGAAGTGACTAGAAGTTGGTGGGGTTTGTAACATATACATTCAAACCCAAACCAAACTCACTGCCATTGAGTTGATTTCAATTTTTAGCAACCTAATATATACATGTAGATAAGTTTTAATTGTTATTACAAAATCAAGGAAAATTTATTTAGCAAAAAAAAAACAAACAAACCCAAATGTGAGATTATTGTTGCTAGACATATCCTTACCCAAGTCTACACTCACTTTGAATGCGGCATTTCACTATCTCTGACATTTCCCAGAAGAATTCTGCAGTTTTCAGTTTGCACATCAGGGTGGTGGCTCTGACATCCTTGGGGGCACGAGCTGTGGTTTCTTTCATTTGTTTGGGAACAAAAATCAGTCTGAGGGGACAGGACCAGGGGTGTATGATGGAAAGGGTGACACTTCCCAAACTTACAACGTAGGACAGCCTTTCTCATGCTCACATAATGAGTATGTGCTTTGCTGTGAAAGGAAAAATATAGATTGATATAACCTTTTTAATCATTTTTCACTAATGTAGCTTTCAGTTTTCTTAAATATTATTACGAATAATCCTCCATGATCTTCATGTGTGCTTTGAGAAAAGCTACCACAATTACCCCTTTGAAATACACTCCCCCCAAATATTCATCCCAACCTCCAGTGTTAAGCTCTTGGCACTGAGTTTAACTGGCTTAGAAGAAGATCCCCTGTTCAGAGTGGACCTTTAAAAAAAATTGAAGGCATTCTATTGAACCTAAGATAAGTGTTTTACTGAGAGATCATGTCTGACGCCTTTCGCTGATCACAAAAGTGTTCAAGAACATCTTGATTGGATAAACATGTGCGATTAGGCATGTTTCAACTAAACCTGAATAACAAATTTCCCTGACAAGGGTGTGTGTGTGTGTGTGTGTGTGTGTGTGTGTGTGTGTGTTTTGAATGGTGTATGAGGGAACTTCAAAATTTCTTATTGAAAAAAGTTTCATTACCCTATAATTTGAGTCTTCCATTAACTTCTTGTATCAACTTAGATGTACATCTTGCTTATCAATGCTAGCCAATATAATAAGTTGTAAAGTTATACCATCAATTTTGAAATTTTGCTTCATAAATGGAATTGTTTTTTGTATTAAGGTATATATATTTTTTAATTAATTTATTTTATTTTATTTGGGGGTGTATCACTGCCCTCTAGCGGTCGTGGAGCTACCCAGCGCTGCTCCTGAGAGCCGCCACTGGATTTGAACCGCCAAGCCCTGCGGCTGTAGTCCCACACTCAACCACTTACGCCACCAGGGCTCAGCCCGTGGTTGATCCAGAAATTATAGCTGGGTTATGAGTGTGGATAGAGTGAATATATTGGATGCTGAGAGACTTCATGGTGAAGGTGTAGTCCTAATGATAAACAAATTTTCTTAGAATTTCAGGCATTTTACACAAAAGTTTAGAGTGAGTACAGTTTAAAAGCTGTTTTGTGGAATTAAGTGTGTAACTGAAATTGGGGTGGGGGGGACATTTGGAGAGTAAAGAATAAGTATACTTCAGTTGTATCACTCAAGTTGTTCCAAATTCATGTACAAACACAAAGAAGTTCAGGAATTGAACATATTTTTTTCCAAAAATTTAAGGAAAAAACAAATAATCGTTTGGCGGTCCAACAATCCCACTTAAGCATCACAAGGAGGGATTCAGTCCGCTCTGTCTCCCTGTCTCTGTACACTGTGGCCAGAGAGTTGTTTCTGGTTTCTTCAAATTAACTTTTCAAATTCTTTGATGATCCTGGCTCTAGGTTTCATGGGTAAGGATTACATACCTTTTGCACATTAGCCGCTTCAATCACATTTTAACCTTTCAAAAATGCTGATATTGTCAACCTAGCCCTTTTTAATATAGCCACCAGATGAGAGAAGCTTCAACCTGATTGAAATTTCCCAATGATTCCTTTCTGTAACTCTATTGTGGTTCTCTCTCTTCTTCTCTTAACATGACTGCCTTTATCACTAACACTCTTTGGAGTCATGATTACTACTATATTTTATGCAAATAAAGCACACACATCAATCACAATGATGAATGTTTTACCACACTACACATGACTGAGTGAGGGAAGCGCTTAGACTGAAGCGTCACCTCTCTGTGTCCTGGGCAAGACACGGTGGGGGACTTTTCTCTGGGCCTTACGGGATTTTTTAAGTCAGAGTTTATGGAGCAGACATATGAACACCAAGCATATGAACACCAACCAGTTGTTCTTTTGCTTTGTCTTTTAACTTAGCTGTTGGAGCAGTGTAAAGTTGCACCTGGGTGCCTTTTGACAACCGGGATTTCACAGTATCTTCAAATCGATGACTTTTTGTCACAAATGAAAGTATATGGAAGAAACGTGCGTTGGAGTCAGCCCAGCCAGTGCAGAAACAATGGTGGGCAAGCATGTTAGATTTTTCAGAAGCTAAAGCTGGTGGCCATGAACATATCACTTCTACTTATTATATGATCTGGCAAGAGAATCTCAGCCCACCTCCCACCCCTATCCACCCCAGTCAAATATCATCAGATCAAAATGTGCTTCATAATACTATCGAAATCATTCACTTCTTTAAAATCAGGTCTTTAACAATTATTTATTTCCAAGCATTTGCAAAGATAGTGACTTGATCACACAAACTTAGTATGCCTGCATAGATACAGTGGCTCTCAAGAGAATGAAATATGAACAGATTATTGATATTGAAAGATGATGTTATACTTTTGATTGGGTAGAAATTCAATTTTGCTAGAATTTACATCATGACTTATGAATTTCTAAACATTATTGTTTGTCAGGTATTTTCACAAAAGGTCAATGATCTAAACATTTGCTTTCAGGGAAAAATAACATTTATGTCAGAAGGTATAATTAAAAGTTTTACTAAATAAATTTGCTTATGGAAAAAGAGTAGAAATGGTACTTTAGAAATGTTTACAGCTACAAATGATTTTATAATAAAAATAATATTCCCCCAAATTTCATTATAAAAGCTATGATTAATCATCTGATATGCAGAAGACAGTTTCAGAAATACTACCTTTCAATTTTTTTCCTAAGAAACTAACTTGAACTTATAAGCCTTTTTATTGCCTGGTATGTATATTTAACTTGTAGTAATGCTATCAGACAGAGTAGAACTACCCCTGTGAGTTTTCAAGATTGTAAATCTTTAAAGGAGGAGAAAGTCTTGAATTTGTTGTAGAGTGGAAAGTGACAGATGGATTTGAACCACTAAACTTCCATCCAGTGGTAGTCAACATTCATTCAAGTAGAGCTCCATTATCTACCATTCAAAGTTGAGAACTTGCTGAGTTATGAAGACACACAGATTTCATCTTGAGTTTCCTAAAAATTTTGGGCCAATTCTTGGATTGTGATTACACAGAATCTCCAACAATTTTTTAAATGGCCCTAACATATTTTTGACATTTTAATGATGTACTTGGGGGGGGCAGCATTCTCACTACTGATGATTATAAAACCAAAATAAAGATCCATGCTGAGCAACATTGAAGATGCTCTCTATGCATTCAATTGTGGTGCACTTCTTTATGTCAAAATAAACCATCACATTTATTTCATCTGCTTTCGTCTTTCAAGAATGGTAAAAGTGTATGTATACCAAATACTTGTTTTAAAATAAAGTTCTGTATGATAAATGTCAGTTGATGCCGGTTTTATATACTTATTTTATATGGTCATATACCTGAGATCACATACAGATTTCTTGAGTAAAAGGGGATAGAACGTGAAAAACTGTCAACGATTTCTGGGAAGTTGTGTGCCACTATGTTCTCTATGCCAAGATTTCTTCCAGGGGATCATTCTTCAGCACAACTTCAAGTTGACTACAAATACAGATCTTGCAAAATGGCTAAAATAATGACTTGCTAAATCAATTACTGACAACAAGGTTGAAGGCGCATACATTTCTCAGGTGTAACTCATTTAGGAAAGAATAAAAAATATAAAGACTGCTAGGCTTACTAAAACTATTTTTTTCTATCCCATGTTCCAACATACATCTTCTTTGAAATTAATTCCCCAAAGAGTTGTATTTTTCAACAAAACTGTGTAAACAGCCGAGATGTTCATCAGGTATAAATAAACACTGAGATATTCATATAATTGGAATACGGCAGAACAAAGAACATGTTTATAGTTTGAAAATAGGGTCGTGAAATTTACCCTCAGCATGCTGAGTGATAACACCAGCCACAGCAGAGTACACAGTGCATGGTTATAAGAAACAAGGCAAGTTTTTGCCAGTGGATTGATTTCAGCTCCTGGGAATTGCTTCCCAAGGTGTTCTGGGTTCTATCCTTGAAAGGATCACCTTGCTCAGCCTTTCTTCTGTAGTACTGCTTGGGGGGTTCAAACTGCCAACCATTAAATCAGTAATGAGCACAAATCATCTATGTCAACTCAAAATCTTATATATGATTCTATTTATATAAAATGAAATAGGCAAGTCATCCTTCTCTAGAATCCATGGCTCAATTGTTGTGTGAAATTTTTTTTTACTGGATTATCTCCAGGGATCCACATCCTGTTGCTTATGCAGAATTTCCTAAATCATCATATACTGTTTTAGATACACCCCCTTTTCTTTGTATAATGATTCTGGAGATATACCATCTTTCAGGCATACTTTGAGTTCTATGAAGAAGATGTGAAGCCGGCATCATAGCCCATACTATTTACTTGGATAAATTATCCTACTTCTGACACATGTATAAACATTGAGAAGTATTCCTTCTGCATGTCCTCCAGAAAAATGCTGTAAAAAGCCATCCTAAGCAATTTGCACCATCTCAATTTGTCATCTAACATACATACACCCACGTGCACATGCATTCACACATGCACATACACAAAAACTCAGAGCTATCAGCATCACCATCTAGGAAATCTAAAACATGTAAGAACAATAAATAACTTTAAAATAAATGTATATTTCTTTTTAAATTTTTTTGTATATTTCTTAAGTTGTGGATATTTTTATATATTTCTTTAAGAATTTCTCTGAAATTCTTAACATCGTTTGTTCTCTTTATCCTCTTCCCCCTCTCCTAAGTCTATAGATACAGTGCATTATGAAATTTTTCTAATGTTTCTTTAGTTAGACACATGCTATACTTAGGTGTCTCAGATGTCATTAGGTTTGCATTAGCTTTTCAAATTTCTGCTTTATTATTATTTATAAATTTTAATGGGTAGTGATATATGGAACTGCTTACCTAACCCCCCAAATCCTTACTAAAAGCTTATAATTTAGTTTTATGATTTCCATATAATCTTGAAACTAAAAAAAATTCAGTTCTATAGTGCTTTTTTTAGCAGTGGATTACCTATTTAATACTGTCAACCATATTTGGCAAAAGAAGAGTAGTGTTACCGAGGGACCAGAGAACCAGTGGTTAATGTTAAAGATAATTATAATTGTCTTTTATTATCACATTGATTTGATGCTTCTATGAATTAAAAGTATCATCATTCATTGGGGCTTATCATTATGAAAATATATTATATGTTTCTGAAGCACTATGTCTTATTGTAGTGGCTTTAAACTGAAGGTAAAAGATTTCTAGGGACTGACAGTATCTCTCTAAGGGAAATTACTAAGATTTATACATATGTAATTATGCACACTATTATTAAACTATACCCTTTGTATGAGGAGGCCTATAATGAATTTAAAAGGTAAGGGAATTTTTCTACAAACTTTAAAAATACTTCATATTGATATGTGTGTGTATATATATATCATATATATGTAATATATTTTAAAATTTAGCTTGGATCAAATGATTATATAATAAATAATTTCACTTTCAAACTCTCTTAAAAAGTCATAATGATTAATTTCATGAGGATACTATTCTTCCTTGGATTTTTATTGAAATCCCAAACCTAAATAAATTCAAAAGCAATTTACTTATATGTAACTGAATGTCAGGCCATCGTTTGCTTAAAAAATACTGGTAATATCTCTTCCCATGCTATTGCTGTCCTCTTCCAAGTATGGTTCACTTGCCATTATGGTTCACTTGCCATGCTAATTTGAATTATGAGTCATTTTGTTATATTATAATATGTGTTGCAAGTTTAAAAATAAATTTAATTTCTAATTTTGAAGCAAAATATATCAATATGAAAACATTGAAAATAACAGATGGAAAAACACATTAAGCACTAACTTGAGATCTCTGGGTGTGTATGCCTGTATGTTTCATTAATAAATGACATATTAAGCACTAGAGGAAAAAAACCAGCATCTTTAATTAAATGACTTCATAGATGGATGCTGATAGCCTAAGTCATTGAAACATGAAGCGATACTTCACATCTTCTAAGCATTTTACAAACGGATGTGGGTTGTTGTAGGAATGTGCATTTTGTCAAGTTTATCATGTACACTTGAAATTTTATCTTGCTGTTATAAATCATTCAATTTATCTTTTGAAAGTGTATTGCTTTAAGAGTTGAATAATCCTTATGACTTTTTAATGACTATTTTCTTTAAATTTATGTGACTGTTTAAAATATTGATGTTCCCATCCAACTTAGCTCATTTTTTTCCCAAAAATTAATAAATAGAGACAATTGTGGGGGAATTACTGAGTGCATTTTATATAGTTTGTGAGAATTTGTTTGAAAAAAATGTATATACATCACAATTATATTAAAATTATTATAAAATTATAATATAACTACAATAAAATACAGTAGGAGCAAGCATATGCAGTGAGTTCATATTATAAGATTTCCACTAATATATTTCTGGGGTAGCATTTAAATTAATCATCTATTATTATTTTTTAAATTAATGATAGATTGGGGAAAACATGTTAAGATCAGATTGGTTGATTAACCAAGTTTGGAAGAAAGCAGTTTCAGGTGATGGCAGAGGTGACATAGATGTAGGGAAACTCATGAAAAGATAGTCCATAAGGGCTGAGCCCCGGTGGTGTAGTGTTTGTGCGCAGGACTACGGCCCACTGGGATGGAGCTTCAATTCCAGCGGTGGGGCTTGGCCTCCTACTCCCACTGCCAGAGAGCAGTGATGCCCCCCGCCCCCCCAAAAAAAGAAAAGAAAAGATAGTCCATGGATAAATTATTACCAGTTCATAATAAAAATTCACAAGAGACTGATCATAAGTTATTGCTAAAGATCTTTATATTCAAGAACTCTAAAGAAACAAGGGAAATTACCTGGAGTCTATTATAAGCTGCCTACCAATAATGCTGTATATAATCAAAATTTTCAAGCATGTCTTTCATAGTTTGAATCAAGAAATAGGTGTTTTAAATACACCATTCAAAAATGCAATCAGTACACTGGTCAAGTCCTTAGAATAACAAGCAATTAAAAAAATAACAAACAATTTAAGTAGCATAATTGTAGGGCATGAAAATCAGAAATTTATTCTTTAGAGGCATTAAAACCCTTTATGTAGAAAACTACAAATAATCAATTTGCCGAATAACTAGATTGCAGCATAACATAATAGTTCACTGTTTGATTGATACTAGATCAATATTTTAAAACTAAAAGGATTTCACTATACCAATAGCAACCAATGAGAACATGTATGGAAACAATATAATTTTAACAATAGAAATAGCATCAAAATGTTTAATATATCAGCACTGCACCTTCATGGATTAAATTTCAACATTTCATGATTGAAGTATGTAAAAGTATTTTAATACCAGGAGTCATATCTTTTTCTAGAATTATAATTATCGAAGAAATGTTAAAAATTCCCCAGCACAATTTAATCTTAGAATTCAAGGGGATGATTTAGAAAGTAAATAAGCAATTTAAAAAATTTATCAAATGATACAATTCAATAAATACCTAAGGAAACCATAAAAACGTATAAGAACAAAAAATTACTTTAGATAGATACATACTAACTTATTTTTAATAGTACTTAGAATCAGCCCAATGAATAAAATATGTAGTTCACAGATATAAACACATATACCTGGGAGTTTCACTTATATATTGAGAAGAATGTGCATTAAAATAGTAGAGTGTACATGATAATAATATTTTAGAAGTCTAGTCAACATTGGATGAGATATTGTTTGGGAAGATATAAGAAACTGTTAGTTGCTTACACCACCAGGGCAATGATGCACCCCCCCCCCAAAAGAAACTGTTAGAAATATAAAAGGATGACATAACTGTGAAGAATTAATTCAAGCATATTTTTTTAATTCCATTACACCTGTCAGTTTGTTTTACTGAGATGACTTGCATGTTGCTATGATGTTGGAAGCGACACTGTTAGTGTAGCCTCTAGACTACATATTAGTAAGACAAATTTCTACTGAAAAAGAAAACTTTTGAAAACCTTATAATTATCATTGAAATATTGTCTAATATAGTATCAGAAACTCATCCTACATGTTGAAAGTCGAATTTTGACAGTAAGTGCTGCTTCCTCAAAGTAAATTCTTTCTGATTGAAGTGGAGGAGTAAGTTTTATGGTTCCAGATGTGGCCAGACTGGAGATAAAAACAGACAACTGAAAATATTTGGCACAAGGACTTTGCCAAGTATGGTCTTGGAAATATAGAAAACCTTCAAAAAGGAAATTAAATGCAGCAACATTGATGTTAAGTGGACCGATTTGACCATGTTAAATTAGATAGTACTGTGGCCTAGTGTCTCAGGAATGGTATGTTATTCATTGTATCAAATTATATCTTGAAATGTCAGGGATACGATAATACCCATACACCTACAAGGAAAAAAAAAGAGATCTAGTTAACACACGTATTATTTGTATTTTTATTCCAAAGATGAACACATTGCATGTGTTTCCCACAGGATGGTGATTCAACAATGCACAACTTTTCAAACAGTATTGCTATGTCATATGTAAATAAATTTTTCCTAAAGATTTTTTTTTAATTTTTAAAGTATATGGGCAGAGAATTACATGAACTTCAATTGAGTTGGATTCAGAAGTTCCAGAAATTCAAGCCGGATGCAGAACAGGACATAGAATGAGAGTGACTACTGCTGACATTAGATGGATATTGACTGAAAGAAGAAATTGTCAGAAATAAGCATAGCTTTTTATTGACAGGCAAAGGCATTAAACTCTGTGGAACTTAAAATATGAATAACATTGTGATAAATGTGGATTCCAAAATATTTCATTGTTATGCTGAATCTCTAAAACAATATACTATACTGGGAATATTTGTTGCACAAAATCTCCTTATCGTGTTAAAAACAAAGATACCACTTTGAGGAAGAAAACACACCTCACACAGGTAGTAGTATTTTCATATCCTTGCACATACTGCATAATTAATAAGGAAGACCCAGGGTGTATTGATGCCTTTGCATCAAGGTAATGGTGAAGACTAGTAAGTATATCATGGTCTTCCAGAAGAAGAAACAATGTTATCTTAAAAGAAGCCAAGGGGCTGAGCTCTGGTGAGGTAGTGGTTGTGTGCGGGACTCTGACCCACTGGATTGGCAGTTCAAATCCATCAGCAGCTTTCCAGGAGCAAGGCTGGGCCACCTACTCCCAACAGAGGGCAGTTATGCCAAAAACAAATACAAACAAACAAGCAAAAAGAAGTCAAAATGTGCCTTACAAGTGAGGATGGTGAGATATGGATTCATATACTTTGAAAATATTACTATAAGCATTCAGTCCATGGGGAAGAACACCATCCTAGTTTGACTCTGTAGATAATTAAATAAGAAAGATCTTCCATGAGGTGACTTGATCCCATGCCTGAAAAATCTGTGTTAACATAGCAACTATTAAAGTCAAAGCATAAGAGAAGGCAAAATTTTTTGTGCATATATTTTCTATGAGTTGAAATAAACTCCAGAGCACATTATAACAACACCATTTGGAAAACAATGAATCAAAATGCACTATATATCAATAATTTCAATCCCTGGTATTTTCAAGTATAAACTAGAAAAGAAACTTCAGATAATTCAGAACAACTTGGTGTGTAAAGGTAAAATATAGAGCAATGTATTTTTCATAAATAAATGATAAACATACTGCTTCTGTCCATGCTGGATATCTCTTGAATAGCCAGAGTCTTTATCTAGAGCTAAATAGAGCACAATTAAAAATTTTGAAGAGCGAATTTTAAAACAAAACAAAAAATCATAAGCACAGTTTTTAATCACAGTTCAATTTTCATATATATGTACATATATCATACTTCACTTTAGAATATTTATATTCAGATATCTACATATATTTCCCTCCACTTTCTCAGTTTGTAAATTGTGGATGTTTCAGCCATCATTAAGATTTTAGAAGCTATCCCAGTATCATTTCAAATACCAGTGGGGACACGCAAAGTGAACAGGTAACAAGGGATTTCTAGACTAAAACAGACCAGGAAGAAGGCTCTGGAGATCTTCTTCTAAAAATCAAGTGTGAAGCCTTTATGTATGACAGGAGAGTACTATCTAATATAATGCTGGAGATTAGTTAGCAAAGATGAGAGGAGCCCAGATATTGCAACAATAAACTTCAAATTACCAAAACACATGAGGAAAAGAACTTTTCTTTCTTTTGTTTGGAGGTCCCATGAATACCAGCAACATGGACTGAAGCATACAGCAACACTAACACAGTTTAGTTGTATATACAAATTCATACATGTAGGCATATATTCACATGGATATTTTACAATATTCACACATTTTATATGCATATATTGTCTGTAACTTGGTTAGAAATGAATTATGCATGATTTTTCTGTGAATACAGTGCGAAAAAATGGTCATTGTTTCATTGAAAGCCATCTATTACTTCAATCATGATTGAACAAACTTCTCCATTTCATGCATATCTCCTGCTTTCCATATAGAGTTACAAATTCATTTTTAATTTTAATTTTGTACATGAAGGAAGACTAATAATTCTCTGTGTGAAACTGTGTTCCATGGGAATCAGGACATCAGGAATATTTATAAATGTAGCACATTCATAGGTCTTCATCCAATATGCACTGAAGAAAAATTCTGAAACTCAGTTGCAGGAAAGTAAACTACACATTCTTACAGCATCTAAAGTGAATCTGGTATAAAATCAAATTGAGAAACTGGTGTTGATAAATGTTAAAAGTTTAATTCTTGATATTGTATGTTTATTATCTTGATTAAAATTAAATATATCCTTTTTGTTGTTGTTTTTGTTTTTTGGGCATCCCTGCCCTCTGGCGGTGGGAGTAGGAGGCCCAGCCTTTGCTCTTGTGGAGCTGGAATTGAACCTCCATCCCAGTGGGCCGCAGTCTTGCGCACAACCATTACGCCACCGGGGCTCAGCCTGAAACAAATCTTAAATGAAATATTCTATTAGAAAAATTAAACAGTGAAGTTTAATTCACTCATCTTTCTATTACATTATTATTAAATTATACAGGCTAATTATTTTCTATTACCTAAGAATGATTAATTACCTATTACCTAAAAGATTAATTTTGAGAAAGGTTATTATCTGGTTGTACCATAAAGAGCTATGCAAAACCCCATCAGTTCAGGAAGTAGCATATAAGCAAGAATCAATGGTGTTGAAGGAGGAAGTTCAAGCTTCAATGAAAAGATTGGCCCAAAACAAAGTCCAGCAATTGATGCGACACCAACTGAAATCTTCCACAAGGTCATGCAGCACTGGTAGCCTTCACACATCTATGGCAGGAAATTTGAAGACAGCTTCTTGGCTAGTAGACTACAATTGATCCATAACTCTAGTCATTCCAAAGAAATCTGACCCAACAGAGTGTTCCAATTAGAAAACAATGTCATTGATACACATATGTTAACTTTTGTTGAAGGTCTTCCAACAACCGCTGGAGCAGTACATTTACAGGGAGCTTCCTGAGGTCCGTGCTAGATTTAGGAGAGGATGTGGAGCAAGGGTAATCATGACTGATGTGAGATGGATCTTGGCTCAAATTTGAGAACACCAGAAAGATGTATGCTTGTGATTCCTTGACTCTACCAAGGCTTTCAACTGTGTGGATCACAACAAACGATAAATTCTTGAGAAATATGGGAATCCCAGACTATTGTGCACGTGCTGACTGTGTACGTGGTTCAACAGGCAGTTGTGCTAATGGAAAAAGGAAATTTTTCATGATTTAAAATCAGGAAATATGTGAAAAAGGGGTGTATGCTCTCACCATACTTATTAAATATTTATGTTGAGCATATAATAATAGCAGCTGAATTATTTGAAGAAAGTATAGCATTGAAGATTAGAGGAAGGTTTAGTAGCAACCTGTGAGATGCATATTATCCAATGGTGCTTATAGAAAGTGAGTAGTACCAGTTCTGACTGATGACAATCAAGGATTGCTGCCCTCAGTATGGATTGTGACCCAATATAAAGAAGAGTAAAATCCCCACAACTAGACTAATAGGTCCAGCATAATGATCAATGGTGAAAAGTTTGAAGTTGCCAAGGGTTTTGCCTTTCTTGAACCCACAATCACTGCTCATGAAAGCAGCAGTCAGGAGATCAAAAGGCAGTGGCATTCAGTATGTCTGCTGCACAAGATCTCCAGTATTGACAAGCAAGAAAGTTACTTTATGGACTAAGGTGTTCTGGGCCCAAGCCATGATAGTTTCTATTGCCTCATATGCATGTATCAGCTGGACATCAAATAAGGCAAACCAAAGAAGGATCTATAAGTACGTTTAATTCTGGTGCTGGGGAAGGACAGTGACAGTACCATGGATGCCTAAAGGACAAGCTGATCTATTTTGGAAGAAGTATGCCCAGAGACAAGGCTGGCAAGACTGCCGTACATCCTTGGGACATACTTTCAGAAGAGACCAGTTTCTGGAGAAGACGTTAGGTTTGGTAAAATGGAGGGGAGGCAAAAAAGATGAAGGCCCTCCACATGATGGCTTGAGTGAGACAGTGACTACACTCATGGACTCAGGCTGAGGAGCAATTGTGTGGCTGGCACAGGACCAAGCAGTGTTTCATTCTATGGTCCAGAGGGTCCCTGGGGGTTGGAGCAGACTAGATGACGCCTAACATCCACAGCAGCAACATATAACTCTGAGGTATATAAAAACCTTTGGAATGCAAGGAATACAGATCATGTCTGAGAAAGATTTCATGACACCTTGTTATGAGAGGGTCATATAGAAAATTGTACAGAGGTTTTGCCATAATACTAAATAAATTAATGTATTGTAGACAAGAGAATATGTAATTACATTTCAAAAAAGAAACTGTGGAAGGAAATATGAGGAGCTATAAGGAATTTGGTCTAGTAGTAAGAAAAAATATCTGTGTATGTGTATATGTGTGTGTGTATATATATATTATACATGATTATACCCATGAATTGTATCTTCTTCTTTTATTATATATAATCCTTATTCATTTTGCCAAAATATATAACTAGAAAGTGGGATCTCTGAATGAGGAAAATGATTACCCTTTGTGGTGGTCATGTACTCGTGTGTCAATTTCAAGATTGGGAATCTAGGAGTGGAGTCTAGTCTGTCAATCTCAAGATAGCTAATGAGTATCCAATGAGGCCTCTGTGTGGGCATGGCTTTCTCCTGAGAATTCTGGGAAGTCTCATGATATTTCCGAAACTTAACTCTCAGTCTCTGAGATGACATTCTACTGACAACAAGAGAAGACAGCATACTGATCATTTTTGATTCTTGGAGAATGGAGGAGCTGGAGGAAAAGCCACTTGGACTTGTCGTGATGGAATCAGACCTCTGGGACCAGAAAAGCCACAGACAGACCCTTGACAGCGCTGAGATGCTCCCACCATCAATGGATACTGCCGATGGACTCTGAACCCTGGAAATGAGGAGCCATGAGGAGACCCCTGCTGGTGCCATGACGCCTCTACTGCAGGTGCTTCGTGAGTCAGAAGGAGACTTTATGGACTGGTATAAGACATATGGACTAATATCAGACTTATGACTTATGACTGGACTGGGTTGGGATGGTTTCTTAATATTCCCTTCCTCTTGTATCTAAACCTTTCCCTTTTATCCATATGCGTGTTTATGATTTTTTTCTCTAGTCTACCCAAACTAACACAGCCTTCTCTATTACTAAACAGGACCGAGGTTCAAGTCTACCTGTAGTTTCTAGGTAGAAAGGTTTGGCTATCTGATATTAAAAAACTAACCACTAAGACCATGATGTACAGTTCTATTATACCACACATAATTTCCATTCTATAGATTTTTCTCAATATCAATGATTTGATTTGGTTTTAATTTAATGTAAAGAAATATCAAATTACAACCAGAATATAGTGTGACCATTCATCAACCCAACTTAAGCTATATGGCATCAAAGCTTAAAATCTGCAAGAGTTGTAGAGAAGTCCTTTAATAGTAACAGAAAATCAATAAACAGCTATAGATGACACAAGCTAATATCAAAAACATGAAACATGAATTCTTTAACTCCAAATAATATTCTGATTCCTCACCTTTGGACCTATGCTCCCATTCTTCCAGCTGCTTTTGTTTAAGAGAAGCTCTCACATTTATTTTTATTCTTAAAACAAACTTGCTTTTTTGAGATATGCTTAGGGAATCTGATTCTTACTGCCATCAACAATGTTTTCCTATGGAGAGAAGCAACATTCTGACCCACTCAATCCCCAAATCAAATCTATTGCCATTAAGTCTATTCTGCCTCATAATGACCCCGTAACAGGGTTCTGCAGGTATAAATCTTTAAAGGAACAGATGAAGGTTTCTCTCAAGGCCCAGCCTTTGGGATGAAACTCTGATCTTTGTGTTAACAGCCAAAGGCTACCCGAAAGCATCACCAGCACTCTTAAGTATTTTGATAGTCAGGATATATTTTTATCTCAGGAATTAGAAGACTAAACCACAACTAAATATCACATTTTGACCATGTCATTATCCAAAACCTTGATTTCCTTATCTGTAGTATACGAATGTGTGTCTATCTATTATCCATCTATCATGTATCTTCAAAATATATATCTATATATTAATATAATATCTATTAGTAATGATAATTTTTTGCAGATGATATCTAGTTGGGAAATTACAATAATAACAGACAGTATTAAGTATTATCCAATCATCCAGAGTCCCTTATTGAAGGAAGTTACTCTAGAGTCAAGGGGTTCTCTGTATTCCAATTAAAGTCTCTGTTGTACTCTGTGCATGCATTTGTCAATGTCTTAAATATTGATTTATACAGCCTGCTTATCAAATTTGATAATCACAAAAAGTCACAACAGCTCATTCAGTGTAGTAATTAAATTTTCAAAGAATCTTGATGAAACTTAACAATGAAAAATTAAACTCATATATTTAGGTTATTTTTGAAGTATAAGCAGTTTTTCAAGACTGATTAAAAATTTAAATGGAGCACTTTTAAAATAGTGTATCTAATTCCTAGAAAACTGTCCCACAACACATACTAATGAAGGTATACAAGGTTATATGTGCCTAAATGCATACTGTTATGTTATTTACAGTAGTAATGAACTGCAGTCAATGAAAAGACCAGTCAATATGATAGCTCTATAGTGCCTAATGCCAGGCAGCTATTGAAAGATGAAGGTGACATTTTGTGGAAAGATAATGATAAAGAATTTAAAAACCATATTCTTTACAACCAGACCACTTGAGGTGGAATGCCAGCTGTTGATCCTGAGCGGGTTACTTATCCTCTCTGTACATCTGCTTGCTCCTCTACAAAAGGGAAGGAGAGTAGAAACTTCTTCATGGGGTTAGGGCAATGACTGTTTTCTAGTCCGGTATCTGAAATACACTAAGTATTATAGGGACACTAAAATTTATTAATAAGCACTATAAATATAGAAGACTATTTGCAATGTTTTAAGTGAAAAATGAGTTATTAATGTATTAATCATTAATTTGACTCAAGTTCTATTTTGGAAATTGAATTGTGTTTCCCCGAGATGTAGAAATAAATAAAATATAGAATTTTGGAAGACATAAAAATAAATAGCCTATGAACATCAACTCAATTCTGGCTCCTCATGACCCTCAATAGAGTTGCCTGGATGGACCTGGAGAATTATTATGTTGAATGGAGTTAGCCAATCTCAAAAGGATCAACACTGTATAAGACAGCAATTGTAAGAATAATAACCAGAACAAAGATGCACATATTGAAGGGCACAACATTTTAGAGTTTGCCAAGGGGAAAGAAGAGCAAGGGAAGGAAGATGAAGCAAGGGTAGGGGAAATTTGAAGAGATGAAGGGGATAAACCACTTCAGAAGAGTGGTTGATGAGTGATTTGAACTGCTGAACACAGAGGGGGTCTGAAAAGTAAACCCAGAATGAATAAAATAAAATAACAGGATGATTTCTCCTTGTTTTTGTTCTTTCTTTCTACTGGAGCGGATGACCCTCTCCTTCTCCAGTGCAGTAGCTGGAGAGTTTTTGAGCAGCCCAGGACTTACCTGACAGATCCACCAGGGTTCCTGTAGAGAAGAGTAAGAAGAGATTAATTAATTAAAAGCATACCATCATCCTGTTGATCCTAAACCATTGTAATTCTATAGACAGAGTAGAATTGTTCCCTGTGTGTGTCTGGGACGGTATTTCCAATCAGAGGAGAAAGCCTCAGCTCTTTCTGAAAGGGCAAGTAGTGGATTTAAACTACTGACCTTGCAGTTAGCAACCCAACATGTAAAAATTGCACCATGGAAACTACTTCTTAGGTAAAAACAAGTCCACTGTCATCAAGGCTATGGGTGAACCACAGTACCCCTATAGGAAAGGGGAGGATTAACTGCCCCTGGGACTTTCCCAGGCTACTTTTTACTTCTTTTTTACTTCCTTACTGAAGTAAAAAAAAATTCCATATTTTTCCCAAGGAGTGGCTGGTAACTTAGGACTACTGATCTTGCTGCTAAAAACCAAATGCTAACCACACCATCCAGATTCTTTTATAAAGATATAATGAGGTATAGGTAGATATGAAAGTTTAGACATGAAATTAGAGCTAGAGAGAAAGCCGGAAAAACAGCTATAGACAAATATGTACAACTTTGTACAAATTCTCCAGAAAAGCTCTTTAAAGTTTGAAAAGGCAAAACAAAAAACAAAAAACAACTCACTAGGGTAACAGAATACAGCTGAACCAGTTCATAACATTTTCAACTGAATACGCCATGGGCTACTGGAAGAAATAGGAGTCCCTGGTGGAGTGTGAGATCAGCGTTTTGAACCCAGTGGCTACTCCATGGGACAAAGGTGAAGTGTTCTACTACTACCACCATTGACAATGAACATCTGGTCCCACGGAATGCCCGCTGGGGTTAAATGCTAACTTTGTACTTTGATGCCACCAGGACTCCCTGTTTGTCCCACTAATGCTATTTGATATTTATTGCCAACACCACAATCCAAAGGCATCGATTCTTCTCAGGCCTTCCTTAGACAACATCAAACTCTCACATGTCTGTGTGGCCATTGAAAGTACAAGGGCCTGGCTTAACTGTGCCGTTGTGACCAAGTGCCATCTTTGCTCTTTCATATTTTTGAGGTCTTTAAGGTCTAAGTTGATTTTAGACAATGAGCGAGGACTAGAGGAATGAATGCCTCCATGCTAAAAGAAATACATCTGGAATGCTCCTTAGAACTGAGATTGGTGAGATGTTGTCTCCCTTGCACTTGTGTTTGGTTTCTGACCCATAGTGACCATACAGACCTGATCTTATGTCAAATCCATGATTGTGGTTTGAGCTCACTGTACCAGTCTCTGTGTCCAAACGTCTCCATTTCCACTGCTTCTCTATTTACCAAAGCTGAGGCTCTTCTCCAGCGAATGGGGTGGGGGTGCGAGTTCTCTCCTTACCTGTCCAAAGCATTTGAGTTGAAATCTTGTCATCCTTACCTCTAAGGAACAATCTAGCTCTATTTCTTCCAAGAACCATTTGTCATCCCACTTACTTTGGAATATTATTAGGACGATGGTTCCAAGAGGGCCAAGGAGGAGGTTGTTGAAAAACAAGAAACCCTCAGAAGATTAATTGGCATAGTGGCTACAACAATGTACTCAAACACAATAGTAGTTGTGGGAATGGACCAGGATTTAGCAATGCTTCATTCTGTTGTGCAGACTAGCTAGGAGTAAGAAATGCCTCAAGGGCACCTAACAACAATGACTGGGAACTATGCTAACTGCTAGAACAGGCATTTTTAATTCCTCTTGGTTATATAATCATCTGTGGTGAATTTAAATTACATCAACAATGATGGGAAAGGTGACTCATTTCTAAATTGTTTAGAAAGAAGACAAAGATGACAAGATTCGTTGACAAATGAAAGGATAATTATAAGAAAGTGAAAGAAAGTTTACCCAAATGCTACATTTATTTTAGAAAGAAAAACATATCTGGAAGTGATCTTATTTCTTTCTCAAAAGTCATTTAAAAAAAAAATTCCTTCAAAATACCTGGTAGCCTTAGGCATGCAATGATATTATTTGTAAATAGAATTTCACTTATTTGTTTTTAAATTGTCTTTATGGAATCTGGTTTTCCTTCCTAGTTTTTCCTTCCTCATTATGACCTATTAGGAACATATATTAAAATTAAATTTTAGCACATATCAATTCTCACACAGCTATTATATTTTTACTCTATTTTATGATATACTAAAACATGGTTAATGGGTCCTTGTTCCTTCTACTAGCATGTCTCTCTGTGCAGGTGAACCTCAGACTTAACAGGAAAGGTGACCGTGTCAACATGCTGTGGACAAATAGCTAAGTGATCATTACAGATCACTTAGAATACAATTAGCATTAATGCCACTCACAGATTAGAGCATTCTGGCAGGTACCTAAGGCAGACACAAATTTATTTTGTCTCTTTGACAGTGGAGCGATCAAAAAATCTGTTGAAAGTGTGGCCCACAGAGAGGAAGCACATTTATCCCTGGTCAATACATGTTACTGGACTCAGTGGGGCTTGAGAAATGGCAGTGACACCCTCCATCAGCAGTTGTTTGTGTACTTACCAGGTGGCTTATTGTATAACTGACAGCGTGCTTTTGGGCAGTTTGGATAAGAGATCTATTTAGTCTGCTGTATAAATAACAGACACGGGCAAATTGTGGCTCATGTTCCCCCTTTATGAGAAATATTGAAAGTGGATAAGCATTTTTACTATGAAAAGCAATACTTTTATATACTGTTATCTCAAAGTAAGCATGTATAGTAAATTACTCATATGGGACACAGATTAAGCAATAAAGAGCAAACATACTAAGATGCTCACACTAAGATTGCTCAATAGTGAATATCAAGAAAAAGTTATTAAACTTGTAAACATGTAAAACTTTGTGACTCCCAGTAATGATTTTATCATGCATGTGAACTGTGCTGAATTTAAAAAATGCCAATTCCCTATTTGATCTCTCTTAGTCATATTAAAAGGGGCATTGAAAAGTGATCAAATAAAAGAAATGTTAAACATCCAGAAACATTCATGTAAAGAAATTATAGCAGTCATCTTTCAATTGGAAGACTCAGATTACAGAATAAATTATAACATGAATTATGTCCCTGGTTAAGGTAATTAAATAATTAGATATTGTATGAATCTGTTATTTAAAAATTGGGCCCACAATTTTTAAAATAATGAGTATATCACACATTTTGATAAAAAAAAAGTAATGGCACAAATTGTCACCTTGATAGTCTTTAGTAAGTTCCTTCTAGTTTACCAGCCTTTGTAGTATTTCCAAAAGCAAAATTCATTCATAAAATTTCTAAAAAATTTACTTAATATGATATAGTTTTCTTATTTATTCAGTGTTAATACTTCCAATGCTTCATTAAAGATAGACTAATGTTTTCCCTTCATATCTTTTATCCTTTCCAAAACATAAACT
The DNA here is from genome assembly GCA_004026705.1 of Nesogale talazaci. Lineage (NCBI taxonomy): Eukaryota > Metazoa > Chordata > Mammalia > Afrosoricida > Tenrecidae > Nesogale > Nesogale talazaci. Next base: position 29,093 of record PVJH01002730.1, on the reverse strand, counting down.
AATGCTATTACCTTTTAAGGAAATTAGTTTCAAAAGGCTAAAACCACATTAATCCAACTAGAAATGATTTGTTTTGTTTTTCAAAATACAAGTGCGCTTAAATGAGAAAAGCCTCAGTATTACAATTTCAGAGACATTAATCCATAATTATGTAGATACATTTTATGTTATATTTTTTTCTTTGCAGTAACAAATTTCATGTATACCTTTGCAGATTCCAGTGAATGCAAAGTTGATTGACAATTAGAATTTTTAATTCATTCTATTATTCTCCAGTTGTATGCTTTTTAAATGTTTTTAATTTTCCTTCCTGTGATGACTTATTTGTTTATATGATGCTGGAAGCTCTTTCACCAATAGGTCAAATGCTAAGAGGGGCAGCTTTGGTCAACAGGTTTCAGCTAAGCTCCTGGCTGAAGCACAAGGAAGAAGGACTTGGCAGTTCTCTTCTGAGGAGTTAGTCATGGAAAGCTAATCACACTATGTGGACTGACATACTGCCCCCAAATGAGGAACTCAGGTTTGAGGCACTGAAACTATGACTGAAGAAGGGCTATCTCTTTAGAGTAGTGTTAATATTAAGGACAATGGTGGGACACCAGTTTTGAGACATTCATTTAGTGATGGGGCATGAATCCCAATGAGTAGAGATCCCTGGATCTCACCATTAGTAATCAGAATGTGAAATGTCAGAATATGAATATTGCGAGTCATTAAAAACTAAATGGATCATATAAAAATCAATATGGTGGGCATTAGTGAGCTGAAATTGACTGATATTGACTATTGTATATTGGCTGAAAATTGTATAGTTTACTATTCTGGGAAAGGCAAATGCAAGATAAGTGGTTTGACATTAATCATCAAAAATTATAACGAGATTTATCTTGAAGTACAATTCTGCATGACATAGGATAATATCTTTATGCCAAGAAGGAGGAACTCTTAATACAACTGCTATTCAAATTTGCACACTGCCCACTAAAGCAAGTAATGAATACACTGAAGGATTCTGTCAATCTCTTAACTCTGAAATTAACAGATAACTCTGTTATTTGAGGTTAAAGCTGAAGAGAATGAAAAGAAATCAACAATAGGCAAAATATGACCATGAATGTATCCAACCTGAATTAAAAAAAAAAAAACAAAAAATATTTCCCGGGTGGCGTAGTGGCTATGGCGGAACTGTGGCCCACTGGTTTGGAGGTTCAAATTCAGCAGCAGCTCCTTCTATACCCACCACCAGAGGGCAGTGATGCCAAAAAATACTCTAAAATTTTTTTTTTTTAAAAAACCAACAAAACATTTCAAGAACAGATTTGAGACAATGAACACAGTGATCAAAGACCCAGTAATTTTGTTGGATACAATCAGGAACATAATGTGAAGAAGGCAAAAGGTCATCTAAAAGACAAGTAACAATGATAAGACAAAAGTAGACATCAGAAGAGACACCCACATTTGGTTTTGAGCATAATGTAGTGAAAACAAATGAACAGAAAGGCTGAGGCCCATGTTCTCACCAGGATATTTTGAATGGTTAATATATACAGTTTCCAAACCAAGGTGTTTGTCACTAATTCCATACACCTCAAGGGTTGTAGATATGGCAATAAATGGCACTGTTTTTTATGTTTTTATCTGTAGAGAGAAGTCAGGGTTGGGGGATATATGAAGAAAGCAACAGGAATAATGATTATATAGGAAAGGAGGAAGGGGTTTGAAGACAAAATGGGGAGTCTATAGTAATGGATGCAAGAAGGAAGAAAATGTCCCAGAGTTGAGTATGATGATGATTATACTGCCCTTCTTAATATCACTGAGCTACTGAATTGGACGATATGTTCATTATCGCTCAATAGCATTATCAATACTACATTAATATAGAGTAAGTCAAGAGTTAAAGTATAAGCAATAACAAATAGCACATAAGTATGCCTGTCCCAAATCATATGAAAACTGGGCAATGAATCTGGAAGATGAGATCTGCTTTGTTTTAAGTATAGTGTTTATGAAGAATATTGAACGTGTAATGAACTACCAGAGCAATAAAATATCTTTTCCTGAAATAAGTAAAACCAGAATACTCCTCATGACTTTGGGCTCTGTCAGGAATGAACAGAAAAGGGCATCATCCTTGATAAAAGAGAGTCAGAGAAAGACCAGAAGACCTTCAGTACAATGAATTAACACTAAGGCTATAATCAGGGTCTCAAGCACAATAGAGTGCGGTGTGCTGTCAAATAGGTTATCTGTGCTAGCATGGCTTCTGTAAGAACCGTGAGTGAGGTTTACCCTGGGAATCAGTGCACAGTTTGTTTGGAGGGCTGCAGAGACAAATGATTTCCTCAGCCGGCCTCTCTCCTCCTTTTTTCTCCCTGGAGGCAGACTATGCTTTCTCTCTGCTTCACCTTCCAGTTGACAAGCCATGTGGAGCCAAACTGAGATCAGTGAGGCCCTGGGAGATGCTTCACTGCTGCCGGAAGCAGGACTTCATAGCCAATGGTCTGTGATCTACTTGTATGTTGTATCATTGTATGAGCTGCAGGATTCTGAAGAGGAATTTCTGGACTTGTATCAGATATATGCACTAATATCAAACTTATGGACTTTATCAGGACAGGGCTGAGTAGTTTTCTTAATATATAATTACTCTGATATAAAGTACATTAAAATCATTTTATTGAGGGCCTGTTTAACTCATCACAAGCAAATTTGTATGTCTGTTGCTATCATCATTTTCAAAAACATTTTTTGTCTGTTGAGCCCTCTCTATCATTTCCAAATTTTCTCACCCCACCCTTATTCCCTCAAGCAGCCTTCATAATTTATAACTTATTGTTATTTGTGCATCTCTTACACTGACCAGTGTCTCCCCTCAATCATGTTTCTGTTGTTCATGTCTCTGGGATGGGGTTATAGGTAAATAATTGTGATAGTCCCCCATTTTTCTCTCTCCATCTTACCCTAATCTTCCTGGTATGGCTACTCTCAACTTTGGCCCTAAGGGTTTTATCTCTCCTGGTTTTCCTTTATTTCCAGCTCTTATCTGTACCCATGTACATGCTCTGGTCTAGCCAGATTTGTAAGGTAGAATTGGATTCAGGATCATGGGGTGTAGGAAGCATTAAAGAACTAAGAAGAAAGTTGTATGTTTCATCAGTGCTAAACTGTACCCTGATTGGCTCATCTCCTCCCTCCAATGATACTTCTTTAAATGAATGCCCAGTAACCTACATATGGGCTTTGGATCTCCATTACGCACTCCCCTGGTTCACAATGATATGATCTTTTGCTCTGAGACCTTGATGCCTGATACCTAAGCCTGTCAACACCTTGTAAGCACACAGTTTGGTGTACTTCTTCTATTGGACTTTTTTGCTTCTCAGCTAGATGGCTACTTATTTATATTTAAACCTTTAAGACACCAGATGCTATATCTTTTGATTGCCAGACACCATCATCTTTCTTCAACACATTGTCTATGCAGATATTTTGTCTTCAGCAATGGCGTTGGGAAGGTTAACATTGTGAAATGCCAGGTTAATAGAACAAACTACAGTTCAGGGAGAGTTACATGTCTGAACAGAGCATACAGAGCAAACGAAGGGGGAGGAAGAGAGATTGTGGAGCACTTCCTGGCCCACCAAATCCTGAGGTTGATATTCACTGACGCAAAGCACTATAAGGGACAACATTGGAGACACAGTGCAGGAATTATGCCCAATCTGACCACACTACAATGAGGCAAATCAGTAAGGGCATGCAACCGAAAGGGAAAGTGAGCAATAAAGTCCCCAGGTAATAACAAAAATGACCTTTGATGACAGGGTGTGGCAGCCCATCAGATTCAACTCAAAAACACTCCTACAGGTCAAACAATAGAACTTGCACTATTTATAGGCATTTCTTTCTTTTCTTTTTTTTTTTTGTCTTTTGTTTTCCTTTCTTGCTTTGTTTTGCTCTGTCTTGTTTCTGTGCACATTACTATCTCTGCATGTCTGTGTAGATCAGATAGGCAGAATAAGCAATTTGGAGGAGAAAAGAACAGGATTGAGGATTCTGGTGGGACATGGGAGAGGGGGAGGCTGGAGAAAGGAAGCAGGTATAAACAAACTCATGGACAGGGAACAACAAGTGATCTAAAATCACTGGTGAGGGTTGTGTTAAGTCTGGTTGGGCTTGATCAAGGGCAATGTAACTGAGAGGAATTACAGAAACCCAAATAAAGGCTGAACATGATAGTGTAACAAGAAGAAAGTAAAAGGAAATAGAGGAAAGAACTATGAGGCAAAAGGTAGTTTTAGAGTTCTAAATCAGGCATGTACATATGTAGATATATTTATATATGATGACCATGGAATAGATGTATGTGCATATATTTATAGGTTTATCATTAAATAGCAAATGAACATTTGACTTTTACCCAAGTGCTCCCTCAATAAAGTACTTTCCTATACCTATATGAATGTCTCTAGATATGTTTCTCTAGTCTATTCGAACTAACTAACACATGCTGTATGGAAAATCTTCTTTTCTGTTGCACAGAGAATTGATATGAGTGGAAATTACCTAAAAAGCCCCTAACAGCAATGGCATCCTATAACCTTTCTATTAATGTTACTTTGGAAAATACGTTAAATTTTCTACTATGAACTGTACAGTCAATTTAGATCTCAGTACATGGATGCGACAACATCTCTTTATTTGAGTAATTTGCTATCTAGATCTATGGTTCCTAAAGAGATACTAATGATATTCAAGCAACACTTTTTCATTAAATTACTTCTTCATTCAGCTATTTTGTTTTTTGTTTGCATAAATGAAATATAAAAAACAATGTTCTTGAAAACTAACTTGCTCATTGCTATTTACTAAAATTTTTAATAAGCATGCAGCAGGTATTCTAACTTTTAATTTTGTAACTATATTAGAAAATTATTTTTATTTTATTCATGAACACTAAAATGAGTCTAAGATAGTTTAAATTATGAGATCTGGTTTACATATTTATGAAAATACAGTTTAAATAATTGAAGTCTGTGGAGTTAGCTATAAGTTTATCTCTTGTACACAATCTTTATTATATTGTTCATTGAACAATTCTACAAAATGACTAATAATAAGGAATTTCCTAAATTTAGCAGCAAGAAACCCTCCTTGGACTCTAAGACCAATTTTGTGAGGTAGAGTTTATGAAAATGTGCATAGTAAAAACAAAATTGGAAATACACATTTACCTTTCAATATAAAATGCATAGTGAATTTCTTAAGTATTATAAGAATATTATATTATAGATTCCAGTGTGGCTTTTTCTCAAAGTCACCAAGACATCTATATCTTACTTTGAGCACATGCTCTTTGTCACTTGTCATCCACATCAATCTCTTAGAAACTACAGGAGTACTTAATATTTTGCACTCTGTTTATGGAGAATTAGAATTTAAAAACAAAACAAAGAAAGAAAATTGTTTGTGATTTGTATCAGAAGTTTAAATTGGCAAAAACCATTAAATCTTTGGCCTCACATAAGTAGACATTATTCTAAAATTTATATTTTAAGATGTGCTAAAGATTTTTGTGACAAACTTATAAAACTTGGGTTTTTAATTCATGTAGCTATATTCTGTTATATAAACTTGGCTTCCAAGAATATTTTGGTGTAGAGGTGAGCTTTTGATTACTAGAGGAAATGAGGAAAAGTGTGCAGCTAAGTAATTAACAATTTATAACCACTTCCCAATTGAAAAATAACTGACTTGCATTTTTAATACGGATCAATAAATCAGTCATCTTTGTATAAAAAAATTGAGTTTTTCTGGGTCCCTTGCCTTCTACTGTGCAGAAAAACACTAACCTAGTGGCTAATACATAGTAAAGTCTCTAGGACCATGTAGAACATTAACATCGAGCTCTTGAGTATGTATGGATCAAGCACAGGATGGCAGCAAAAGGAGTCCTGTGAAATAATGAGAAGAGGGGGAATACTCATTATTTCCATTTCTAAGGGTAAGATTTCTAAAACTTTGATTAGATCAAAAACGACAATGCTTTGTTGGAAATACTACTAAAATTACTCACCTTTTTCTCATCACTCACAGAATTTATATAGAATCCACGTTATCCATTATTCTTTGCTGAGCATCTTTAATAAGTGTATTTTCCAATATACCCTTTCTAAAGACACCTAATAGCAGCACTTTTCTTTCTGCATTTTTATAGATAGCTGTGCCTTGCTCTCGCCCTCTTATAGGTTGAAATGTATGGTTTTCCAATTTTCTGCTCCTGAGCAGTCATTTTACTCTCTTTAATCTGCACTAAAACAAATGGGAAGCAATGTATAAGCAGTGACTCTGCAGTGTTTTAAACATTCTTGCTTTAAAATTTAAGAGAGGGCTATAATGAGGTGCCTACTGTCATGCAAGATAGGTGAATCTGTAATTTCATGACACATTCAAGAATTATATTCCTTTTTGGTGGACTACAGGAAGTGTTTCTCATTCCTTGAAACCAAGGGACTATTCCCTGGCTTCTTAAAAATGTGTTAGAAGTAAATTTAGTGCAATGAGCTGAACGGGGGAAAAAAGATGGAAATCAGTCATACTGATAGACAAAATGGGGAGGCGGGATGGAAGGAGTCTTTCTTTCTAGTGCATTAGGGAGGACTCACTGCCTGCATTTTTCCTTTTCAGTATCCAGTAAAATCTACCTCACTGCGTGCTTTTAGAAAAGGCAAATTTTCCTAAAGAGAAAGGAATTCAAATGGAAAAATGTTGTGAGTGCATTTAGTTTAGGTGGAAGAGCTGTGGAGTAAATTACACAGATTAATTAATTTTTCAGCATTATGGGAAACATATCTAATATCTTATAAATTATTTTTATCTAGCTGCTCAGGGAGAGAGAAAGAGAAATTCACAGTGTTAGAAATACAGATTTATTAAGACTTGATTTTCCAACATTAATAATTAGCAGTGTTCTTATTTTTAGGCACGTATAATTAGATAGAAACATTTTAACCCCTAAAGTCACTTATCTGTTATATCAATATATATCAATATTTCTGATACTAAATGAAGAAGACCTGCCTTCACATTATTAATATGTGAAATCTTCATCCAATACAGTATTTTCAATTACAAAAATGGGAAACTCAGAGTTCAAAAAAAGAGCTAAAACATAAGCACTAGGTAGAAAAATTTAATGCATACATAATGCATGGGGTGGAAAAGGTCAGAGTCTTTGAGATTTTATTTAATTTATTTTTAGAGTAGTGCTGAACAAAAGGTAAGAATTTACATGAAACATGAAGAACAAAATATAAAAGTCTATTTTATATTATTGTTCAGTAGATTTTCCCCCTCTAGGTGTGATATTTAATATTTATGGAGAGAACCACAATATGTTCCACTTTTCTAAGTTTCTCAACCTATGACTTTTTTCTCTTGACCAGGCTGTTCATACCTGAGATTTTCTCCATAAATGAAAGGACATTTTGAGAAGAATGTTATTTTGTGTTCTCTCACAAAACAACCATGTTTCCTTACTTAAACCATTCAACAATGCATATATTTTATTTGTTTTTTGTTTGTTTGTTTGTTTGTTTTGGGGCATCATTGCCCTCTGTTGGTGAGAGCAGGAGGCCCAGCTTTGCTTCTGCGGAGCTGGAATTGAACCTTCATCCCAGTGGGTCTCAGTCCTGTGCACAACCACTAGGCCACTGGGGCTCAGCCCCTTTGTTATTTTATAAATGAATTCTACAGTTGTCTGTAGTTCCTTTTCATCTGGATTATTAGTGTCTCAAAATTCTTACTTATCGATAAAATTATTTTGGACAAGAAGGTAATACCTCAAAGTTTTTAAAAATTGCTTTATTGGCATATGCTTCAGATTGAATTTGTAGCATTAGAAGAGAGTAAAATCTCATAAAATCTCCAGAGACACAAAGCCAACACATATTTTACTTTAACACATTGTTTGGTTTCATAGAGAAAGCTTCCTAAGAAATTAATATTTTTCTGCTTAACAGGACATTCTATTCCAATTTCCTTGCCAATAAATAATGCATAACCAAATACTTGTTTGTATTGTCTTTATGACTTGAAACACCTCTGGGAAATATTTCTTTCACATTATTTTGGGCATTTAGGAAATATATATACTCCTGATTTTTGAAGGTCTAATAACTAATATTTTGATTATCGTAAAAATAACTTTGATGATAAAGAGCATTCTATATTGCAATTTTAAGTGTCAAATAGTTTTCCAATCTTATACTATGCTTTATTAACCAGTGTCCTGAATTTTATAGAGTCATGTTCCAAATTTTATAAACTAGGGTAATTACATAATCACATTTTCTGTGTGACCTTTAAATACAAATGAACTTTTTTGAGTGTAGAATCATACAAAACATTTTTTCTCTCTTTGTTTTCATAATACATTTTTCTTAGTTCCTTTCTTAGCAGAAAACTTACAGAGAAAATGTTCAGATATTCAGAATATGATAAATACCAAGAAAAAGGATCCATTCTTTATTTGGATGGTTTTAAATTATTGGTTAACATTTTTTCACATGTTCATTGTACATGATAATACTGTAGGACTATTCTCATTATGGATTTGTTTAAAAGTCAAGAGGTGCATCAAATGAAGGGTATATATTGTACATTGAGATAAACTTAAATACTTTGATACATGCATTTCCTTCACACTTTGGATAAAAGGTCTATATGTTTATCATTGTTAGGTGCTGTGTTAGTCTCGGTAGACTAGAGAAAAAAATTTATAGACACGCATAGGTACACAAGGGAGAGGTTTATATAGGAATGGAACATTGAGAAAGCATCCCAACCCAGTCCAGTCCAAGTCCATAAGTCCAATATTAGCCCATATGTCTGATACCAACCCATAAGTTATCTTGAGACTGACAAAGCACTTGCAATGACGCCAGGGCAATCACAGCCAGTGGGTACAGAGTCTTGTGTATCCAGAGGCTGTAGAAGCATCTAAGCACTGGCTGAGGTCTCCCCGTGGCTTCATCCAGTTTTCAGAGCTCAGGGTCCACCAGCGTGCTGCCATGGGTCTTGTCAGCTGCAACAGGGACTGAGTCTTGTGTCTTGTCAGTAGAGTGTCTCCAAAAAGGACACATACTGAGAGATTTCCCAGAATTCTCAGGAGGAAGCCATGCCCACACAGAGGTCTCATTGGCTGTGTCCAGATTGACAGGCTCGACTCCCAATCCTGAAAGTGACATGATTACATGACTGCCACAGGTGCTGTGGTGATTATACAATTTTATGCCAACTTGATAAAAGAATGAAGGTGTTGCGTTTAGCTTGTCAACCAGATCTGATTGATCCCTCCTTCTGGGCATAACCTTCTCAGGAGGATTTAGGGACTGTGTTAGCAAGCCATATGCAGCCACTTTGATGACAGCGAGAGCCCTGGAGTTGAAGGAGGCATGTGGAGACCTGCATCAGCCCGGAGATGCTTCCCTCGTCGCTCGTTCCACTATTGGCCTGTGATCCTCTTGGAATCGGCATCATTGTATGTCTTGTGTGAATTTTAAGAAGGAGTTATGGACTAGTATTGTACATATGGGATAATATTGGATTTATAGATTTGATCTGGACTGTGCTGAATGTTTTCTCGATATACCATGGCTCTTTGATACACACCTATGAGTATTTTTGAATTTGTTTCTCTAGTAACCCAAACTGGGCTGTTTTGGTGTTGCTGTTTTGTTGTTTTTTTTAACCCGCAAGAAAAGCTTTTCCTAAATATCCCCCAACCCTAACCCTCCCCACCCAAGCCTGGGCTGCTGTGCACTGGCTCAGTCCTGCTGCTTGCTTCCGGAGGCCAGGGCACGGGCCTGGGGACGGTATAGGAAGCGATGGAAGAGGGATCCGGCTGCTGCTGTGCCTGCACCTGTATTGGCCTCATTCCTCTAGGGGAGCCCTGTTGTCCATGTGCCCCAGGGCACATGTGAGTATGAGCCGGGCTTCTGGGGTTCTAACTCCTTATCCTTTCCACTTGCTACCTTGCTCTTCTATGTGGGCCTTGTCACACCCACAGGCAGGGTCTCGATCTCTGTCCCGGTCTCTATCTCTCTGCATACTTTGTCATAGCTATGCTCTCGGTCTTTGTCATAACCCCGGTCTGGCTTGCCGTGGCCCAGTCTGGTTTATCATGGGCCCGGTGCACTTTCCATGGCTCCGCTTCAACTTCTCCTCAACCTCTGCATTATGGCTTCTGAGCTTCTGCGCAGGTTTGGTGACAGCGGAGCTGGGGTCATGTGGAGACGGCCACCACACAAGATCTGTGTCCACATTCCAGGAGTCAGGGAGCCCGTAGGAAGGATCAAACACCTTGTGCCAGCTGGGAGGCACGCCCTCCAACCTGATAGCCACTGGCAACCTATCTTGCTGAAGGCTTTCCTCTTTTTCACTGCACTCTGCCAAGTGCAATGTCCTTTTCCAGCGACGGGGCTCTCCTGACAACTTGTTCAAAGTCTGTAAGACAAAGCTCTGTCACCCTTCTCTCTAAGGAGCCCTCTGGCCACACTGCTTCCAAGACAGGTCCACCTGTCCTTTGAGCAGTCCACAGTGCCAGCAATATTCCTCCTAGTGCTACAAATCCAATGCATCGATTCTTTTTCCAACTTCCTTATTCACTGTCTAATTACATAAATATGGTATCTTATCTTCTTCTCACTGGCATTTCTATAACTGCAGAACACTGTAAGGCCTTAAAATTTAAGGGGGGAAGTAAAGAAGAAGCACTACCATTGAGTCTCTTCATAGTGATCTTAGAGATCAGAGTGGAGTCTGCTGGGGAGCTTCTAGTGGATTGGAAACGCCACCCTTGTATAAGCATCCAGGGCTCAACCCACGGCGCTGTCAGATCTTCTTAGATATGAATCGATCAAGCCATTCAGATCCTCAATGTGAAAGCACCATTTTTATTGGTTTCTTTATTTGAGAAGTTCTTTGATTTTGAGGGGGAGGTGGGATTGAAATGTAGAATAAAAAGAAATAGTTAAAATTTAAAAAACTTAAAAATCATTGTGAGTCAAGTCAAATAAATCCAGCTATTGCTAAAAACTTAACTTAGGGCATGAAAGTTGAATCAAATTTGAGAAGTCACTAGTCACCTTTAGGAATATGGAAATGTTTCTTTTTCTTTCCTCTCTTTGTTTTCCAAATTTTTCTTCTTAAACTGTCTTTATATACTACACAAAGGAATATGGAAGATTTGCATTTCAATAGGCAAATAAATTTATGTAGAAGAGAATTTGCAAATAAAAACATATTCAGATATTCAGATTATGGTTACTAAGGTTTAAGCAAAGGATACAGCCAAAGCAATAATATTAATATTCAGATAATAAACTCTTAAATTGTCTATGTACTCTGAATATAATATAATAATAGGATTCCCGTGATTTGCAATAAAACTAATTCTGTTTCTGCTTAGTTGACTCTAAGGTAGTTAAGGCACTAAATCATTTTAGTAATTTCATATATTTAAAATATTAATTAAAAACTGCAACTAAATAAGTAGGGATATGGGACTAAATCGGAAATAGTATGTGTGTAAAACAGAAATGTAAATATATAAAAAATTAGATTCTTGGATTTGGAAATAGTATGTAAAGCAGAAATGAAATATATAAAAATTTAGGTTCTTGGATTTGCAAAAGCAGAGCAAGAATAAAATTATTCGAAGGAGAAAGTTATATTAGTTTTTCTTCAATATTTATCTGCTTTCTTGGGCGACATATATTTCTTTTTTTTTAATCAGAAAACAAGTTTAATTTTAGTGCATGTTTACCTTTTCATTTTCTGGTGAAAACAAAAGTAAGTGAAGGACAAAAGGAATGAAGCAGAAAGGGAGAAATCCCTTCAGGCAAGTCTTGAACTCAGCTTGTTATGTTATTAATGCATTAACCTCAAAGGAATCAATAGTCCTTGGAGGTTAACACATTAGCAAATCTAATCTCTTTTTTTTTCTCCCTAAAAAGAAATTTTCTTTTTTTTTAAAAACTAGGCAGCTTTAGAAATACTAGTTTGAACAATGGTTTTGGAATTTTAATCTTCTTTCTTTTCACAGCAATTTAAAATTTATAGAATCTTTAGTGTGCATCATTTAATTTTATATTTTTCTCTGAACAAGCCCTGAGTGGAAAGCAGAGAAAGTATCTTGAACATGTTTCATAAAACAGATGAAGCTGAGGCAGTGGGGATGACTTGTGGGTATTTACCCAGCAAGAACGTGAAACAGATTTCAAAGGCCTAAGGCCCATACAGATCACAACTTCCTCAAATAGTCCATTTTTGATGAGCATTTTGAAATTCATTTCATGTCATATTTGGAATAAACCTACTTAACGATTCTATTGTACACATACATAGCCATTGTATTTCCTTGAAAACATATTGGAAAAAAATGTAAAACCTCCCATACTTTGAAATATCATGGGTTTTGGCTGCTGTACTAAAATTATATTGATTCTATCAGCATATAATCATAGTATCAGTTTCTATTTTTCCATGGATATTTATAAAGATCATCTCTTTCACTTTTATTCTTACATAAGATGTAAAGTTAGGGAGGGAAATCCATCTCAATGACAAGCACTAAGTATTAATTGGAGAAGGCACATCATTTGTGGTAACAGAGTCTGTTAATCTACTTTTCTTCAAGCCTCATTAATACATTGTTGTTGTTAGGTGTTAGGTCCCCCCACCCAATAGTGACCTGCCATACAATGCAATGCGATACTGCCCCTGAAATACATCCAACTGACAGACAAGTGATAGACTTCACACAATAGAGCCCAGTAAAATAGTGACTAAATCAGAAATAACTAAGACTCAGATGTATTTAATGTTAAATAAACCTAGCTCTCATGCAAAACTGGAAAAATCCAAGAACGGCAGTTATGTCTTACTCATTACCAACCCTCACATGTAAAAGCGTACTTGTCGCTATTAGTTCACATTAAGCCACTCCCAGGTGACTCACCTATGCAGAATCAGAGCTGTGACGTCTCTGGAGCAGAGCAGAGCTGTTTTCCAAGCACCCTCTGGGTGGCTTCCCACTTCTAATATTTTCACTGATTAGTTAGCACTTAACTCTATTTCATCTCGAAAACAAACTCACTGTCGTTGATTTGATTGGGACCCAGGTGGATCCTAGATAGGCTTTCAGAGGCTAGCGATCTGAATTGGAGCAGTCTCCTTGATCTTCTGTGGCACAACTGATGAATTTGAAACACACACCTTTCCTTGGACAATCCAAAGATTCCTATACCACACCACCAGGGACCCCTATGCCTAGGACTCATAAAATTCCATAAGAAAGCCTTGCCTGGAAGATTTGTTTAATGTAATATGACCCCCAATTTCCTGATGGCTGCTTCCATAAACATTGTTGTTGTAAGGTGCCCTTGAGTTGACTCCAACACATTGCTAGTCTGTGCACAACAGAAGAAAATGCTACAAACCATGCTCCAGCCACCCAATTGCTCCTATGTATGGGCCATTGATGCAGCCACTCTGTCAATCCATCTGGGAGGGGACCTTCCTTGAATGTTGAGCCAGGTAAGCATTGACTGCAGAACTAGTTAAGATCTTTGACAACTTCCATATTCTTCTTCATTTATCATGATAGAATCTATTGGCCTAGATTTGGAGATTTTGGTTTTCTTTCTATAGCATCACTAGAAAATATTATTCCAGTTTGTTCTATTTGTTATTGCTATTGGCTTTTTGTGTGTTCTTTTAAATCATTGCTTACTTGTATCTTCCATTTCTCTACTTTTATTTTTTTTTTTTACTAAATCTGGTTTAAGAGTTCAATAATAAAATACCTAGATTTTCTAGTAACTGTCTTGAATAGGTAGATTATATACTTAATAGCTTTTTAAATTATGGTTATCGCTCCCTGCTACCCACTGTGTGTTTCTGAAATGACTATTCACAGGGGTAGAAAGTCCAGTGTCCCCCCCCAGGGAGTGGCTGGCGGTTTCAAACTGTGGACTTTGAGGATTTAGCCCAACACATAATCACAACACCACCACAGCTCCTGCTGTTCCTTTCTCTTTGTTTCTGAATTAATATTCCAATTGCCAAAATCCTTCAATTCTTCTTAGTGGCATGCTTGATCAATTTCAGACCAAAGATGCTATTAGAACTCTTCCATTTTTGCATCACTCACTTTAGTGGTTGGTGCATGCATTTGAATTAGAGTTGTAGCGACCAGGTGTCCTTATATGTGCATGGATACTGTCCTAGCACAGACAGCATTGTTCTTCAAAATAGATTTTGAAATGCCTTTTGGATGATGATGACACCATTCATCTTGAATCTGCCATTCTTAACCTAATAAAACATAATATTTTCTACTTCAAAATGGCCAGTACACATGCATTTCAGCTTACTAATGCCTGGAATCATGAGCTTAATAAATTGCATTTTATATTATATAAGTTTTTAAAATTTCTTGATATTCATATAGTACACTACAAATTCTAATTATAAACTGATATTTGAACAAATAAAATCTTCTACCATTATTTATCATAATTTTAAGACCTCAGATACTGTATCTTTTGATCAGTTCACTTCACCACTCTTGCTCAATCCCCCACATGTCCTCAGTGATCGACTCAGGAGAGATCGCATACAGTGACAAGATTTTTTCTTGTTTGATGCCTGAGGCCTGGTCCTTTTGACAACTTAAGGGCACTCCTTTCCTGTGGGCTTGGATACTTCTCAGCTAGATAGTCATTTGTTTATCTTCGGACTTTGAGATCCCAGACTCTATCTCCTTTCGGGGCTGGGCACCATCAGTTTTCATCACCATATTTGCTTATGAACTTATTTGACTTCAGTGATCACATTGGGCCAGTGAGCATCCTGTAATGCCAGATTAATAGAACAAAGTGTTCTTGCCTTGAGGGAGAGTGCTTAGGTGGGGGTTCAAGGTCCAGCTTCTACCTTAGCACTAAATATATAAATATCTGGATCTATTCCTTCCATATAATCTATTCCCTCCAATATGCTTATATTTACATATGTATATGTCTGTGTTTCGACTTCTGCAAGTGTCCTTTGCCTTCTAGTTCCTTCCTCTATTTCATTCTGCCTTCCTCCTGTCCCACTGACATATTCAGCCTTCATTTGGGCTACCAAATGTTAAAGTACCTGGGATCGTGAAGGCTTGAGGGTGAACAAGTGGCCATCTAGCCCAGAAGCAGCAAAGCCCACATAGAAGAAACACACTGTCATGTGTGATCACAAGGGGCCGAAGGGAGCAAATTTCAAGCATCAAAGAACGAGAATCACACCACTATGAATGAGGGGGAGAACAGAGTGGGGACCCAAGGCTCACCTGTGGGTAATTGGACACCCTCTTAGAGGGAGTCATGGGGAGGAGACAGGCCAGCTAGGTACAGTGAGTTGGCGATGAAACATACAACTTTCCTCTAGTTCCTGAGGGCTTCTTCCTCCCAACTATTGTGGTACCATTTCCACCTTACAAATTCAGCTGAACTGGAGGAGGTACACTGGGAGAGATGGGAAATGGAAATACGGGGCACCCAGGACAGATGAACCCCTTGGGGTCAGGAGTAAGAGTGGAGCTACTGGATGGGTGGAGAACACAAAGGCAGGGAGGGGGAGCCAACTCAAAGGATCTACACAATAACCTCCTACCGGGAGGACAGGCATTGGTGGAGAGGGTGAAGGGAGACATCAGGCAGTGTAAGTTATGACAAAACAATAATAATTTACTAAGTATTGAGGGTTGGTGGGGAAGTGAGGAGCAAAGATGGAAGCTGATGTCAAGAGCTCAAGTGGAAAAGTGGAGGTTTGGAGAATGATGACAGGAGCAGGCATGCAAGGAAGCGTGGCACAATATATGTATTTATGTATTATGAAAAACGATGTGAGTGGGACTGCGGCTCACTAGGATGGAGATTCAATTCCAGCAGTGGGGCTGGGCCTCCTACTCCCACCACTGGAGTGCAGTGATGCTCCCCCCCCAAAAAAAAAAAAAGAAAAACGATGTATGAACCCCCAATAAAATGATTTTAAAAAAGTAAAAACTCATTGAAAAGACAGGAAATGTTTTCCAGTCTCTTCAGATGGACTTTGGATCTCTGCTCCAGCCTTCCCTCAACAATATGTGTTTGCCTTCCTTCAACAATATGTGTTTGCCTGTGAATTGTTGGCTGATGTCTGTTACCTATGACTCCTATAACGGTGCTGAAGTTCTTCCATCCACAGGGAGGGAATGAGTGACCAGGGTACAAAAAAAACATTGATGAAACACATATTCCTCTGGTTCCTTGAGGCTTCCTCACCTCCCATTACCATGACCCCAGTGCTGCTTCTCAATTCAAACTAGACCAGAACACCAGGTATAGAAAGGAATGGGAACACATGACATGCAGAATTCAGGAACAGGAGTGGGAGTAGTGATACCAGAAGTGTAGGGGGAAGAGAGAGAGAAGTATGGAGTAAGAGGGAATGATCACAATGATCGACACATAAATCTACACCTCTCTGTAAGGAGAATATCCGTAGAAAATGAGGGAAGGGAGACAGTTGTTGGTGTGAGAGATGAAAATAATAACAATGTACAATCTATCAGGGATACCAAGGTGGGGGAGAGCTGATACCAAAGACTCAATAGAAAGTAAGTATCTACAAAAGAATGAAGGCTACATATGTACAAACAAGCCTAATTCAATTGATGTGTGGATTGTGAGAAGATTTATAGGAGTCCCCAATAAACTGATTTTTTAAAAAGACAAGAAAGAAAGAAAATATCAAAGTTTAGGTCAGAAGAGACTCATATTTCATCTTAAACATCAAATAGTTGAGACAAACAGCAGGAAAAAATGGTGAAGTCAAAGAACTGTAGAGAAAACTTCAAAGGGCAGTTCAAGAAGGCAAAGTAAAATATTACAACACAATAGCCCAAATCCTAGAGTTAGATAACCAAAAAAGAAGAGCAGGCTTAGTATATTTAAACTGAAAGAAAAAGACCAATCTCTGGGTTGCAATATTCTGTGGTTAAAATATTGAATGATGCAGGAATCATCAAAAGTGGAAAGAATACACGAAGTCACTGTATCAAAAAGCACTGGCCAGCATTTCACCATTAAACGAAACAGCATTTGAGCAAGAACCAATTTTACCAAAGGAAGAAGTTCAAGCTGCACTGAAAGCATTAGCCTAACACCAGACGCCAGGAATTAAGGTAACAGCATTTGAAATGTTTCAGCAGTTATGATGCACAGGGAACACTCATAAACTTATTCCTGGAAATTTGGAAAACAGCTACATGACCAATTGAGTGGAGGAAGTATCTATGTGTGTCCATGAAAAAAAAGGATGATCCATCAGAATGCTCAAAGTACAGAACAATATCATTAATATCCCAAATAAAATTTTGTTGAAGATCTTCTAACAATGGGTACAGCAGTGCATTGACTGGGAGCTACCCAATTCTGCAAAGAAGATTGACCTTGTAGATCAAAACACACTATGGATAGCTATGTGATCAAGTGGAATCTGTACATAGCTTAACTCACTTGTGGAGCCAAAACAATGGGATAGGGCCTGGTTTAAAGTCAGCAAAGGTATGTGTTAGGTTTATATGTACTCACTAGACTTATTCAATCTGCATGTTAAGTAAATAATCAGATAACCTGTTTCATATAAAGAAGAATGCAGGATTGCAGGAAGGCTTAATAACAATCTTTGATATGAAGATGACACAATTGCTAAAGTGGGAAAGACTTGAAGCACTTGTTGATCAAGATCGTGAATTGCAGAAATTGCAACTCAATGTAAAGAAGACTAAAACCCTCACAAGTGAACCACCAAGTATTACCATACTAAAGAGAAAAGATTCACTTTCTTAAAGATTTTATCTTGCTTAAATTCACATTCAGTTATAGAAGCAAGAGATAATGCACTGCATTGGTTGTCTTTAGAGTGCTATGGTCTCTTTAGAGTACTGGAAAGTGAGGTGCTACTTGAAGATTAAAGTGCACGTGAATAAGACCATGGATCTTCTAATTGTTTTCATGTTCATGTGAAAATTGAACATTGAAAAAAAGAAGTAGCAGAACAGATACATATGAATTATGCTCTTTAAAAATATCGAAGGTACCAGACTGCCAAAAGAACAAAAAAGGCCTGTCTTTGAATAAGTACAAACAGCATGACTTAGAGACAAGGCTGGTGAGATTTCGTCTAACTTACTTTGCATGTGTCATCAGGAAAGACTAGTTCCTGGAAAACAGCATCAAATTGGGGAAAGTAGAAGTGCAGCAGAAACAAAGAAGGCTCTGCGCAAGATAGACTGACACAGCGACTACAACAATGGACTCAAACAAGTGAGGATGGCATACCAGTGAACTGGGTTGGTATGTAGGACCACAATGTTTGGGCCACCTAGCAGTATATAGATGAGCATTCCAGACAAAAGCAATCCTTGTCATTTGAAACAAACACAGAAAAAGTGGAAATGTGTTCGATTAAGCTTGTTACTTTGCTATGTATGCCAGAGCCTATCCTGTATAAGCTACCCTCTCATTAAGTTTTTGATGCTTTACTACTCATGAGACTATCTGTAGAGATAATTTGCTAAAGAGAGTTAAATAAAATTCTTGTCATTAAAGACTTTTATATCTTTGTTATTTTGTGTTTTATGGTACATTTTTATATGAATTTTTAAAATCATAAAGTTATAGACACAAGTTTTATAAGAAATGCACAATATTTACTAATGTTTTCATGCACATTAAAACACAATATGTTCAATAACCTATCTTGTAAAAATGTAACAATTAAGGTTTTTTTGCTGTTATCATTCAATAAATCAAGGAAAATTGATTTTTTATATTGCCTCAGTTCTATATCAAGTTGTCTTCAGGCTTTCTAAAATCTGTACATTGTACCAAGCAGCAGGCCTCATGAGAGTGTTTGTGAGCTTTGATTAAGAGCCAGGATATGGTCGTTTTCATCTCATGCATCCCTGTAGCTGACAACGTAAAATGAGCGCACACTGTTATCTGCTCTGAAAACAACATTCCATAATAACCAGAGGTCATCTTGCAGACAAGTCTATCAGCAGGGACATTGGGCTCCAATGAGAATCCAACAGAGAAGCAGTCATGGCTTGCAAGCTGCAAGCTGAGAACTTCTCCAGTTAAGTGTACTACAGTAGGTTTGACCTTGCCTCTGGGTACCAAAAAATTCACACTTCACATAAGCTATATTATATTAACCATAGTCTCAATGATTCTAGCTGTTTGGTTTGGGGATTGTAATACTTTAAGCAGCGTATTTTCTTTCAAAGATAACATTATACAGTGTTAGATATAATTTAGAATGTATAAAAGAATGGATACCTGAGATGTAGTTTTCTTTTCACAGTGCTAGTTCCTGTTAACTTTCAAATTTCATGTGGGTTTGAGTTGCTTCTTGCTCTACTGCTGTGCTATTGTAAAAAATGATGAATTTTCATCAGTGACATTTTATTATGGCATAAGTAATGGGTCACTGGAGTGGAAATCAAAATAAATAATTACTTGTTTGGGTTCTATGAATTGTTACCCGTGTGACCTTGGAAAATCTATCTGCGCTACAATTCTTAGATTTTAAATATGGGACAATATATCTTGCTTTTTCCACAGAGATATGACAAAGACTTTTGAATTGTAAATTTATACCATTTGTAAGATATTTAAAGTTGTTTTTTGTATTTTCATTGTAAACAAACTAGGTATACATACCAAATGTTGATAGTCTTCTATTCATTACTAAACTTCTTATGTATGTTTAAAAAATATCAAGTTACTCATTTTCCACATTTAATCCTAGATAAACTGGATGACTATTTCTCACCTACATCAGGGTTTACATTATGAGTAGTGATAATTTCATGTCAACTTGAAGTGTAGGGTTAGAGTCTCATCTGTCAAACAGGTTGCAGCCTGATGGTCCCTTCTTGTGGGTATGACTTCCTCTCTCCCCACCTCTTTCCTTGCTCTCTTCATCTTCCTTCTGGAGAGCCAGTCTAAGACATGGAGAGTCCTCTGATGTACTGTTCCATTGTATTCACAGATATTTGCTTCTTGACTTGTGACCTTCCTGAAGTCTATAGGCTTGCATGTGGCTGCGTTTGTCTGGATAGGGACTTATGGGCTATTATCAGACTTATGGACTTGATTTGGACTGACTGGGATGTTTCTTGCTATAACATGGCTTCTTGTTACAAAGTTCTTTCTTACACATATATGAGTATCCCCAGATTTGTTTCTCTAGTATATCCAGCCTAATGCCAATAGTACTAGAGACACAAATCAAGAAGATGGAGAGTGGATGCCTGTCTGACCTCTGCCTTAGGGCAGTTTTCCTTCTTTGGCTCATCAAAGGTTGAAAGGCCCACACTGCTTACTCAATAGTTTTCTGGAAAACACATAAAATGTTAAAAGTTTTGTTTCTTTTCCTTGATTGTTATCTTGGGTTATTCTTGTTTGAAATGGTTAAAAATAAATGTGACTAATGTATATTTTGAGCTCAGGGGGAAAAAATGGCTCCTAGAACTTCTCTTAGATATGCTGCTCAGTGAAATGGCTGATGGACTGGCTCTAGCTTGATGCAGCCAGAGGCCTTAAGGCCATATTTCCCAGGGGCAAAGAGTTGTAGGAAAGTTCCAAGTTAACAAGAGTGGTCTGTAGTAGTTGCTGGGTGGGGGGGGGGGGGTGGATTCTAGCCTGTGAATCAGATCACAGTCTGATGGTGCCTCCTTGTGGGTGTGGGATTCTCATTAGGAGGGTTCTGGGAACCTTCCTCTTTGCTTCATCTTGCTGTTGAGTCACTAGAAGAGCTTCCAGAGACATCACAATTAAATCCACACAACTGTGTACCCACTGGCTTTTGACTCTTCCTGCATTTCACATCATTGTATACACAAGTCTGAAGAGGGATTTATGGACTATTATTGGACTTAGGGAATAGTATCGGACTTAAAAACTTGCTTTGGTCTGGGCTGGGATGTTTGCTTGATATGTCACGACCTCTTGATGCAAATCCCCCCCTCTTACAGATATTGGCTTTCTCTGAATTTGCTACTCTTGTCAATCTGGCAGAAAGCAGATGACTGCCTCAATTCCAACATTAACTATTTGGCTTTAATTCTAAACACGTTATGTGAAATGCTGAAAAACAACTTTCTTGAATTACAAATACATATGAATCAAGGGATAGGTATTAATTTATGCAACAGTTACATATTTATCTGTATAAGCCTGAAATTGTGGACTAACACTAATTGAATTAATGTCCAGGTAAAGCAATTTTAAATACCTATTTATGTATCAAAGAAAACTACACAGAATATTTGACTATTTGCCAAGTATTCATTTAAAAAGTTTTCAGTTTTAAAGAGTCATGTAATTTCAGTTTGATTATATATTTTATCTGAACCTTCCCAAGACATGTTTCCTCATGATTGAGCTTAATATCTGAATGTCCAATTGCTTATCACCAAGAGTTTAAAAAATTCACTTCATAAATCTTTGCTTTCTCAAGGTTTCACATGCCTATGTTAGCCCAAATAAATTGCCATCTCCCCCCCAAAAAACATTTCATTTGTTTGTTTCTAAAACATGATCATTTCTTTGACAAATAAGAAATATAGAATGAGGATTGTGCTTCGCATAGAAAGTTGATCACTTCATTAAAATGTCAAATGTTTTCTTTCTCTCTTTAGTTTATGCAGAGGTGAGCATCAATAAAATTATCTGTCAATTGGTGATTAAGGCAAATTGGATCAAGTGACTTCAATGTCCCAATGAGAAAAATGGCTCAGGGTGCTATTCTCCTGCCCTATAGGATTTATGTGGATGTGTCTCATAGCACAAATTATATTTATTAGAGATGAAACTTCTGTTTGAGTCAAAACATAAGTAATGATGTATAAAGATAGATTAATTTTTGTCTAGGGCCATGTCTTGATTAAATGTATGATTTCATCTTATATATAAATAAAATGTAATGTAATATGTAAGTACAATTAAACCGTCTTATAATGTATTATGCTTGGCAATATTTCTAACATTTTCCCCTGTAGAGAAATAAATTTTGTTTTAGTTAATTACTTCTAAATGTTAACTACTAATAGTCCTGATCAGAGATTTGAATTCATCAGTCACTGAGCCTTAAGAAAGATGAGTCAGTCTGCTTCCAAATAGGTTTACAGCCTTAGAAATGCTCTGTAAGGTATACTATGCCTGAGAGGGTCAGGATCACAGGAACATTAGCCGGGAGATGGTAAGTGCTGAGGGAATATGATTCAATCTTTAATTGAGCATAATGTGTTTTTTGAAAAATCTGTCACGATTATATATGCTTTAAAGTGAACATCTAGAAACATTCCAATAGAGAGTTGAATGTATACAGAGACACATGTATATGACATATACAATTTCTCCAGAAACATCTGTTTGTTCCCAAGAGTGCAATTGTGACACGTACCACGGGTCACATTCAGTGATTTGTGTCCCACCAGTGTTGAAAATGAAGAGAACTGAAAAACAACCATATGTTAACTGAGAGTGAGGCAGAGAGTTCTGAGCATTAATAAATAACTTATTTAATCCTGTGCATTTATGAGAACAGCTGGTTCAAGTTCTAAACTGATCTCTGAATTAGTTTTGTTGTGCTTAAGCAAATTAGCTTGAAAACCGCAGGAAGAGATGCCAAATTGATACCACTTTCATCTGTGTTATATCAAAGTTGTTTCTCTCTTATCTCACTCCTGATACCAATATTGTTCTGGCTTCCCATGGTTGACCATCCACTGAACACTCCAAATGTACATATGTTCAAAATTTCATCACTTAACTTTTTATTCTCTGTATTATTATTTTCCTCACTTATTTATGTTAACTACATTTTCAAGTCACAAAGAATTCAGCTTAGCTAATGCAGCACCCATTGAGTTATATTTCAAACTCTCAATAAACAATAATTACCCACTGCTGTGTAGAATCATTCCAACTTAGAATGACCCTCTCATGCAGAGGAGAACTGTCCCATAGGGTTTCCCAGGAAGGAGGTTTTAGAGAAGCAGACTGCCACAACTTTCTCACCAAGGTAAGTCTGGTAGGTTCACATTTCTGACATTTACTTAACTGTCAAGCACTTTAACCAATGTGCCAGAAGACGTCCTGGAATGATGATTACTTTGGATATTTTCTTCGTCAATTTATAGAATTATCAAAAACTAATCAAAGTATTTTGTTTAGGTATTCTTTAACTTTCAGTTGCTACATTTAAACCTAAACTCTATTAAAAGTAACATTTCAGTTTGTGTGGTGAAGACTATGAGAAGGACAAATTACTCGAAATATTAGATATCATTTACTAGGTTTATAATATTTATCAAATAGCACCTTATCTTGTAGTTATAAAAATGTGGGGAGGGGGGCTGAGCCCCGGTGGCATAAGTGGTTGAGTGCTGGACTGCAGCTCACAGACTTGGTGGTTCAGATCCAGTAGCAGCTCTCAGGAGCAGCACTGGGTAGCTTCCATGACCACCAGAGGTCAGTGTTGACAAAAAAAATGTGGGGGATAATAAATGAAATGTAAATCATTTTAACCCAACCTTGATATTTCTTGATAAGCACAGAAACACAGGAAAAGGTGAATTTCTGCTATAAAATATGGACCTGTGTATGGTAGGATTTTTTGTGCCAAAAGGGCAGCTGTAAAAAGGTTTGGGTGGAGTTTTGTGTCAAACATGTGGCAGATTGCTCTCTCTCTCTCTCTCTCTCTCTCTCTCTCTCTCTCTCTCTCTCTCTCTCCTCCCCGCCCCCCACTTCCTCTTTCATGGTCAGGCCGGTGTGCTGCACTGCCTCAGCAGCCATGCTGTGCTTGATGTGGGCTGTGCAGTGCTCTGCTACACTTGGCAGATTTGGATGGGCCGTGTCACGATGTAATGCTGTTTCACACCGAGGTGCAGTCCAATCATGCCATGTCAGCTGTTTTCAGGCCAACTCTGCTTGTCTTGCCACCAATCCAGAGTATGCACCTCCTGTTTGTCAATTCATATGGATATGAGTTCAGCAGAAGAAGAAAAGCATTTTTTAATGATGAAAATGATATTTTCAGAGAAGAGAAGCCACCTGTTTCTAATAAATCAAATATAACAACTATTGTCTAATGGGTCTACTTTTAACAGAATGTGATCCTAATTCTGCAATGAAAAAAATTGTTAAAGATAAATCACATAGCAGACAATGATCAGATAAAAGTGAAGAACATTAAAATTGAGGATGCCAATCAAGAATCAATATGGAAATATCTTAGATAATAATGCTAATGTTTTTCTCAGGTATTACTTAATATGTTTTTAGCTGATATTTAAAATTTTTTATGGCATTCCAGTTTTGTGTACCTTTTGAATTGTTCTTATTTAATTACTAATTGAATGAAAAAATAAAGTATCCTCCTATATAGTTTTGTTTGTCTACTTAAAATGGTCATTAGGGTACCAAACTTAAATTATTTGGATACCTCCACTGATGTTACCTATTGGTCCAGTGGTGGGAAGTTTGTTCTTCTTTACATTGAATTGTAATCCATAGTGAAGGTTGAAATCTGTGATATTCATCACTAAGGAATGCAAGTTCTCACTTTCAGCAAGCAAATACAAATTTATGCATAACAGGTTGTTAAGATTCTTAACCACTTAAAGGCTATAAATCAACAAAGAAGTATAAACCTTAACATATCTGATTTCTTATTTATATAAACTTAATTATAATATAGTAATATAGATAACCAGACTTCATTGAAAGTTTTACCTTAATATCTCTGTGGTACTTCTATAATCTGTTGTCAGTTTGCGACTTAGAACTAAAGGGGTGGAGTTTACCCTGTCAACCAGGTCGCAGCTTGATGACTTCATTGGAAGATAGATAGCTCACTGGAGGAGGGGCACACATTCACTCCCTATGAGAGCTTACTGAAGATGAACCTGATGGAGCCACACTGATGCAGCCACACTGATCCCCACTGGAGCTGAGGATCCATGTGGAGCCCTCTGCCAGCATAGAGATGCTTTTGCCACCACTGGGTTCACACAACCTTCCACCCACTGGCCTGGGAGCCTCCTGCATTTGGGGTCATCACATGTTTCCTGAGCATGAGGAAGACTTTATAGATTGGTACCAGATATATGGGCAAAGATCGGACTTAGAACTGCTCTGGGCTGGCCTACGTTGTTTTTTCAATGTACAATGACTCTTTATACAAAGCTCTTTCCTATACACATGTGTGACAATGGATTTGTTTCTCTAGTTCACGCAGACAGACTGACAATGTCTAATGCTAACAGCTACAGACATTATCCATATTTTATTTAAGGATAGTGAGAGTTATTAAGTAATTCGACCTAAATTAATCAACTAGTAGATGGAGTATGGATGGATTTCTAAAAAGTCGATGCCAATGCATGGATTCTCCTTGTGTTTTATAGTAAAACTGTACTCCTATTGCTTAGTCAATTTCTGGAGTATTTCAGAAATAGATTCCCTGTCCTTTCTTCAAAGCAAAAAGTTAAAAATATATATGTAATATTAATAAAGTGATAATGATTTGGTCATTATTTGTGCTACTGTGCTAAAATTAAAGAAGAATCAATATGTAGAATCAATCATTTTGTGATGAGCACAAAATGACACTTCAGTACGATGATCTGTCTGTTTCCAATTAGTGCGATGAAGCATAAACTGTTACTAATTTTTCTTTAGAATATATACATATGTGTACATCAATATGTGCATAGATATATACACACACAAGGACAGATGTACTTGGTTGCTTCTAACTTGCTTTGCTTTATTAAGGAAATGTTTTCTATATTATATAAACCCTTGAAATTTTCAGTAAATTTGAATAAGAAAATAAATTTACAGAATATTTTTTATGAAAATTAGATAGTTTCTTAAGAAAACATAACTATATTTTTCTTCAACTTGGATACATTTCAATGTCATATTTTTTTCTAAAATGTTTGTGGCATGATTTTCTTAAATAAATTTTGAATATGAGAACTTGAAACATCATTGTCATCATAAATGCATTAAAGTAATTTGAGCAGAAGTTAGCAAGCTTAATGCATTTATTCATTCTGTGACATCATGTAGCCTCCTGTCTGGCAAAGAGGTTTATGTGGAATGTCCTGTGATTTCAAATTTGGATATTCTTTTATCAAAGGAGAAAAACCTTTTAAACAATTATAAACCCAAGGCTAAATGATTTGTTGTACATTTTTCAAAGTAAAAGAACGTTAGATACACTCTGATTTACTTTTATATCATTAGAGGAGTTGAAAGTTTTGTTACCTTTTATAGTTTTACCTTAGTGTTGCTTGTTTTTCTCTGTATTACTTACCATCTTTACCCATACAAATAGTATATGCTTTCTGAATTCAAAATAAATGTAAATATTTATGAGAATTTGAAAATACCTTTACATTTCAGCATGGTTACTTGCTAGATAATGGAAATCTGCATTAGGGTCATTCCTCGAAGTCCACTTCATAATATACTGCAGAAACAATTGCCAGAAAGGGTGACTCAAAATTTAAGCCCTACAGTGTAATGGTTCCAAATGCTTGCAGTCTGTCTAATTGCACACACACACACACACACACACTCACACACATATAGTTTAGAGTGGCTCCAATAGCTATCAGCTGGAAAACTGAAATGATAATTATCATCTTGAAATAAAATTTTTGAAATACCTAAAAATATGATTTTCTTCACATTTCCACTAAGGTAGATCAAATTTGGTGAATTTATTTTTAAGTTACAAAATTATTGAAAAATATTTCATACCTAGGTGAACTTTATTAAATTGCAAAATAGTGTAGACATCACATGGGAAAGTATTAAAAGATTTAGAAGAACATATCTCCCTTTTGAAATTCAAGAGAAATCTTTTTAAAAAGTAGCATCAGATTTGCAATTTTCATCTTATGAAGGTTTCACATTCTTCAATAATTTAGATTAAAATGTGAAAACAAAAAATAATTACGGAGAGAGAACGGATTTATGAATTGAGAAAACAATGACCAGGAAGGATCTGGCTAAGAGATTAAGAACCTATAAATGAAAAATGTTGATCATATTAGAATATGCACAATATATTCTAGACAGGCATTTCTTATTTAATACTTTCTATATTTTATTTCTGGTTGATTTAGATATCTCTTATATAACTGACTACAAATCACTCATGGCCTTATTATTAGGTACTATCAATTAGTTCAAGCCCATGCACAACAGAATAGACACTGCCTGGTCCTGTGCACTATACTCCATAATTGTCATTGTTGAGTTCAGTGTTGCACAGTCCCTCTCACCAAGGGTTTTTTTTCTTTTTTTTTTGCTGACTCTCTGAATAGCCAATTGTGTTGTAGTCATCTTCTAGCTTCCTTAGCTCTGAGGCTGAAAGACCAGGGAATAGGAAGTGAGCCTGGAAGCAGGAAGACAACAAGCAAGGTGCAGAGAATTCAAGGTCAGTGAATAAGGTGGTGACTGAAGATTCCAAGGGTTAGCAGGCAGGATAGAATGCCATTGGTTCAAGTCTAAAGAATTGCAAGTCAATGGCATGAAATAGATGGCGTATCCAGGGACGCAAGGAAAGAGTGGAAGCCCTCTTCCAGACACCTCCTTCAATGGTCCCAGTTGTGAACTGGGTAAGAGACTGCACTGGTCCCTATTTCTCTTACAACTGCTTCCCTGCCCCCAACAGAACTCATTATGGAATTGATTACTTTGTGTTAAATCATTTTGTTTGGGAGGCCCCCACTGGCAAACCACTGAGAATCTTGGCCAAGCCAGATTGTCACAAAACTCAATTTTCACACAAAGCACAATAGTATTTCCGGAGCTTTTTTTCTAGGTCTCTCCTTATAGCAGGTCCAGAGTATGTGAGATTTCAATTCTCCATGCTCAAATCTCAAGAACATTGTGGTTCTTTTTCTTTGGGGGTAAATGTGTTTACTATTCTGACAATCCACATGGATTCCTTTCTGATGTTCCTTTTATAATGTCCAGCTTTACCTTTCCTTGTGGAAGGGACAATGAAAATACCATGGCTTGAGTTGGGCTCACCTTAGTCTTCAAAATAACATCTCTGCACACTTTGAAAAGAGTTCTAAATACATGATCTAAGGAATAGGAGGAAAGATAATATCAAGAGATTATAAAAAGCCGTATTTGTTGAAATCATTTTAAAGTCTCTGAAAATTGCTCTAAAATTGCACACCAAATTAAGAATACTTAATTACAGAAAGTTTCCTAATTATTGTACATGACCAAAGGAGGCTTTTACAGTATATATATATATATATCTGAGTTAATATATCATTTTATTTTTTGACTGCTGCTTTTATGCATATTGATTATTGATCTAAGTCATTGACAATTTCATTTTGTCCTTCTTCATTAAGTTGCATGGTTGGTGTGGCCAAGTTCACATGATTTAAATTGTATCTCAGTGAAATTATAGGGAAAAGGCAACAGAAGCAATTGTTCTGGGGAACATGAGAGAGGAGGCGACAGGAGTTTGGGAGGGACAGGGAAGCCAGCAAACTCAGAGACAGGGGAACAAGGGATTAAAATCAACTAGAAGGAGGTGTAGAATGTCTGGTTGTTTTCCATTAATCATAATGTAGCCAAGAGGAATCACTGAGAGCTTTATGAAGGGTGAACATGACAGGAGGAAAGCAAATGGAAATAGAGAAAAGAGCAAGGAAGTGAAAGTTATATAAAGAGGTATAAATACAGACATGTATATATGTAAATACATTCATATAAGTAACATATAAAGATAGGGGTGTGTATACACACCATATATTTTTATGTATAAGTTTTTCAGTACATTTTTTTTTAATTCATTTTATTGGGGACTCATACAGCACTCATCATAATGTATACATACATACATACATACATACATATGTTGTGTCAGTAGTTACATCTTTTCTG